>JAYMTF010002778.1:0-17099 GCA_036897485.1 Pelargonium nanum | reverse complement strand
TAAAAGGAATTTTTAGGCTTAAAAATGTGTGCAAATGGACTTGGGCCAATGTAAATGTGTCCACGCTTTTCAAACGACTTTGGACTAAATTGGCTCGTTCGGTTAACCTTTGGACGTTTGATAGTTTATGGACGAAAATAGCACGATCTGGATAGGTCAAAAACTATTTTGGCACTTTTATCATAAATAAATAAACAACAGATTACCAGACCTAGGCACCAGCCTTGGACTGCAGACCCGCCGCAGATCTCCCCTCACCAGATCTGCCGCCTCTTTCGTCATCACACGGACCTTATTACTCACAGAGTATGCACAATCGTAGAGGACACACCACCAACCAAACGTGAAACGTCCGATCGCATGGCGGCGAAACGCCGGCGTCCGACCCTCCTTCGCCGGCACCGAACCATTTTCATGTGTCTATGTTTTTAACTTGTAAGGTTAGTGTCTGTATTTTGTTTGGAAAGCTTCACTTGTGAATTAAGAATGTTGAGATTCGTGGTTTGATTGAAAAGCGTGCTTTGATTGAAAAGCTTCACAAAGCTTCATATATCAACATTATAGATCTGTGTGACTGTGTACTAAAGGTTTATTGTTTGCTATCTAAGTTTCAAAAGTCCAAAATTGGCATTTCTCTCATCCCCTAATTCTGTGATTTTATACCCAGATTTTAAAACTAATTATTATGAAGAGTGCCCGGAATCTCAACTTGAGACTCTCACCCAAAACACATTATAAATGAACTCAAACAAGTGCTACGCACCCGAATAATTCATTGGGCATGTATGAATGTTAGTTGATGAGGTTGCATCATCTCATTGGCATGAATTTATTGACAGTCAATAAATTATGGTTGAAATTCTTTTTTCTCTTATTATGAATGCGAAACTGATCATTTTTCGTGTGATTTTGAATGAACTCTATTTAGATTTTCAGGCATGGATATAGTTGCTCGGATTCAACCTCTTTTCATACTAGTTCAACTGATTTCTTTTTTCTTTTGAAAAATATGCTCCCAAATGGTCCATTTCGGTTCAATCCTATACATTTTTTGTCCAGTCCGGTCCATGGACCGAGCTCAGTCGGTTCGGTCTCCGACCCTAATTATTGTGAAATTCCGGTCTTGGTTCGGTCCAATTTCAGACCGATACCCAACCCTAGTTCTATCTTCTCTGGAATTGTCACGTTCGGCCGCCAGGCAAGACTCATAGTTCCTGTACATCCCTTATGTTTTTGGGTCTACGTATAAGCCCCGTGAAGCCTCTACCACGTAGGGTAGCGTTCTAGGGTTCCCAATCTTGTGAATCGAGCCAATGTTTTCGGGCACTCTGTGCGTGAGCTTCGGACAAGCTGAGACGCTTCCGTACGGCCAATGTACTTTGGGTGTAAAATGAAGCCCTTAGAGGCCTCTACCGCCCGGGCAGCGTCTAAGGGTTCATGACTTGTGAGATGTCTCGGCGAGGTGGGGAGCCTTGATGATTACCCGACGAGGCGGAGAGCCTTGATGATGCTTGGAGAAGTTCTCTAACCATTTCGGGAGAGCTGGAGGCAAAGCGCATCAGAGCGTGGGAGCCTTGTGCACTTTCATATGTTGGGCAGGGGTTAGGGCCGCACATAGGTATCAGGGCCATGACCTTGGTCGCTGTTTGGGGAGAGGATGGACTATGCTTTGGGAGGAGAATTCAATGCCCTTGGGGAGAGGATCTAGTTCCCTTCCCAAGGTCGTGGCATGCCTTCCTAAGGCCGCGACATAGGTGATGTTGAGAGAGAGAATGTTGTGCTTCAAGAAGAGAATGCGATGCCCGCGGGGAGAGGACCCAAACCAGGGCCGCCACATACCTTCCCAGGGCTGCGACATGGGTGCTGATAAGGGAGAGAAAGTTGTGCTCCGGGAGGAGAATGCAATGCCTGCAGGGAGAAGATCCGGTTCCCGGACCAGGGCCGTGGCATGGGTGCTTTGCCTGGTTCGCTTTGCTCCTCGATGACTTTCGTCAACACCTTTTTGTGTTAAGTCTTTTAGATGATATTTGGGGACTTTAGAAAGCGATGGAGTCATGGAGAGCTTCAGGGGACTCTTCGGGTCCCCAGGGGTGCTCTTGAACCCATGGCTTTTGGGGGAGCATTTGGACCTTCGAGGAAGGTGTGGAGGCACTCGAGGATGATTCCCAGGGAAAGTTGGAGGATGCCTAAGGAGAGTTGGAAGATGCCTGGGGAGGATACCCGGGGAGGACTCTGAGATGGTCGAGGTGGCTTATGATCCGCTTCGGTGGACTGTTTGGCCTTTGGGGAAGGGGATGACGTGGCGCTCGAGCGCCACATGTTACGTTTTCATTTCCTGTAATACTTGTGATTTTTCGTGTATCATCGATACCCTACCCAGACTACGGGTAGGAAGTTGAAATCTCATCACAAATCTAGTCCAAAATATTATGAATATTATCTATATCCAAATCAAAATTATTTTAGATAATTCGATACTTTACAATATCCAATTTGTTATTTGTTTTTTATTGGATTTAATATAAATTTAGCAATTATAGATTTTGTCACGAATGATCCATATTAATATGTTATATATTTATTCAAACTAACGGTTCAATTTTATGAATAAATAAATTACCGAATCATATTGTTTTAAGAAATTATTAAGTCCTATATTAATCATAAAACTCACTACTATCTCGTAAATGTAAACTAATATATCAAAAATTTCCATAAAAAATCAAGGCCTTTGGATTTGAAAAGCATATCATTGATAATGTACATACTTGTAAATGCTTCTACTAAGTGTGAAAATATTTGCATTACAGGTACATATATTTGTCTACCGTTATGGGCTACCTTAAACTACCATTTAAAGTTGGTGAACAAATAGAGTCGAGATCGTTTGATCAAGGATATCGTGGTGCATGGTTCCGATGCACGGTATACATACGATAACTGTTATTGCAAGTGATAAGTTTTCTTTTACTGGTTTTTGATGATATTTTGTATTTTATTTATTTAATGACTAATTTTAGGCCAGACATGCACATAGTAATTTGAATTTTTAAAATTCCTTTTATGCTAGGAAATTGAGAATTGTTATGCTTACTGTTGGAATATGCTGATTTACAATGCATCCTGTGATTTGCTACATAATCAAATCCCATGATACATGGAAAATCAACATATCCCAACACTTACCTTTTAGCTCCAACATATCCTATCTTTTTAAGTAAATAAAATGCATTGTAAATATCTTAAAAGCTCATGATTCTTTTGATGTGCAAAACTCTTGGCCCAAACATATGCGTAGCACATGACACACATCTATTTTGAACTCAAAGAGCTAAGGTATAAGTGGTGGCCAATGAGGTAGATGAAGCTTGGACCTCCTTAACTAACTATCATACTAATGTGAGGGAAGGTGTTTTACTTTTAAAAAACATAGAAATTGTACATCAAACAAATTTGAATATTTGATGCTTCAATATTATATATATGCAACTAGTTTTTCTTTTCTCTCCTAAAGAAGCATATAACTTGTTTTGAGTTGTAGTCATTACAGATCAAAATCTCATTTCATTTGATATAGATACACACATATGTGTTTGTTTGTTTGTGTTAAGAACTTCAGATGCAATTATGAGTTTGGTAGGATTAGAAAAAAGTGTTAGTAAATATAAAAAATATATTGTTATTAGGAAAATTTAGTTTAAATACTGGTTCTACTTTGTTTCCTATTTTTACTTGTTTACACAATTCAATCACATAAATAGTACAATGTCTCTTATTTCTAATATGGCATTAGAGCCTTAAAGGCATATCAAAATCGTTTTTTAGCACCGTCGCATCTGTTTTTCGTGACAGCTGGCATACATTCTGAGGCCTCTCTTTAGTTTGATCTCATATAAGTAATTAGGGAGCGCCAACCGGTCAACCTCCTCCATCGGTGACTCTGTTTCAGTTGCCATGTGCTTTGCCGAAGCTGATTTCTAGGTTCATAAGGCGCCGAACAGCTAGGAAGCAAAAGCCCAATCTCCAACAAACCTTCAACGTGCCTCTAGATTTGTTCTACGAGAAATTTTCCAGTATGTTTGGTCTATTTTTTGGTGCCAATCAGCCTAGATTAGGTGTGCCGCCCGTCCGCCACACCACGCTGCCAAACCCCCACTGTTTTGAGTCTCCTTGAAGTTTCCACCATTCCAACAGCAACCTTAGGTTGCTTGCCCAACCTATAGTTTTCTCTTCTTCAAGATTTTCAATGAAATTGTTTTCTTTCTTTGAAGATTTTATTAAAATTCTTGATTATTTGTTTTCATAATCTTTCATTATACACATGGTATGCTTGCATGTGGGAGGAGTATCTCATAAAGAAACCCTAGTCTTTTCTTTTCCTAACCTGTTAATTTTGCTCTAGCTATTGAAGATGACATTTGACTTTGTGATGCTAGCAAATATATAGAAGAACCATAGGAGAAGGAAATGAGTCGTGGCAACACTATATGGTTTGCTCTCGTAACTTTTCAAGAGTTTTCTGTTGTTCTACCAAATACTAGTGCTCAAAAAGCGTCAGTTGGTCGCCCTCTGTCATCAGAGTCATTGTCCTTGACATTATGCGCCACCACACACCTTGGTGGAGGAAGCAATCCTAATTCTTCTTTTCTACATTTCGTCATTCCAGGCTCTTATCTGACCATAGTGCCATACTACTACCAAAACTTAGTTTCTGAGTCATGAGGACACACTAATGTTAAAAGTTGAAGGCTCAACTTTAACACGATATCAAAGCCCCTCGATTATATGTTTTGTGTCTCTTGAAGTTTTCGCGATTCCAGCGGTAGCCTTAGGTTAGTAGCCCGGCCAAATATTTATCTTGTTCAATATTTTCAACAATCTTTTCTTTCTTTCTTCGAAATTTCATGAATTTTTTTTATTTATATCATCCCTACACATAAAAGATCGAGCTTTCGTGTGAGGTGGTATCTCATAAAAAAATTCGAGCGTCCTCTCTCTCTCTCTCTCTCTCTTCTTGAGTAGCTTTCATTTTACCAACAAATCTAATCTTTCAAGTTTAGACTCTGGTGAAGTTAGAATTAAGGGTTGATAGAGATAGGGCAAACATTTGAATTTTGAATTTTTTTTTCTAGCCTTTGGAAACACCTTGGTACCTTTACGGAGAACCTTCAACTTCTTCTTGGTGTCATTCATTTTAGTGACATCATCATGACCTTCTTCTTCCATGACCTTATGTTGATGTTGATTGACATTCTAATGACATCAACATTGTCGTCTTCTTCTTGTTGGCCCTAACCAATTGTGCTCTCTGTCGTTAAACAAGTTTTGCAACCGTTTATCACTAAAATCAACAACCCCTTTATGTTGTCGGAAATCTTAAAAAAAAGAAAAAAGAAGAAGAGAAATTGAGGCTCTCACATTGATTTGGTTTACAAGTTCCAGCTTGAGGGGGAATGGTAAGATGCAATTATAAGTTTGGTAGGATTAGAAAAATGTTGGTGAAATTAAGAAATTTAGTGTTATTACTTGTTAGGAAAGTGTAGGTTAAATACTAGTCCTAGTTTGTTTCCCATTTCTAGTATAAATCTTTTATATATAGGAGTCTCACTTTTACTTGTTAACACAAATACACAATTCAATCACAGTAATAATACAATTTCCCTTATTTTTAATAGTCCACAAGAGTGAGAATGATGTTGATTTTTTTTCCCCCGGAACAACAAAAGATATATTTATATTGATAGGATAGAAGGACAACAACTATAATTCCAAGGAGTTTGAGGAAATAAATGATACACTAGACAATAAGAAACTGAAGCAACTTTGTTAGGTTTATGCATGTTGAGTGGTGCAGTGTGGATTTCTTTCTAGGAAATGTTGTTTTATACTGATTGCTTGAAGCTTGCTACTAGTCGTCCATTTAGTTTCACCATATTTACAATGGTGAGATTTTGGATCCATTACTTGTCTTCATGTATGATGCTAGATATTGCTCTAAATGGCTTGGTTGTTGCATCTAGATTGAAGTTCCTTTTCTATTTTTTTCATTTACTTGCTCCGTATCAAAATAAATGTCTTCTTTGACTTTTGCATAAATTAAGGATAATATAATTTGTACTTTACTTTCTCTATGTGCCCCTATATACCTATGTTGTACCAAACTCAAATGGTTACAACTAACTTATCTTAAGAATATTCTTGATAATTCATACGTAATTCACTTTTCTAAAGAAAAGTGGACACTAATATTGGAACAAACAAATTTTGTATAGTGAATACGGACATAGAGAGTATTTGTTATGTTGGGATTAAATAACTATTTTTTTGGAGGAGAAAAATTTCATGAACTTAATCTTATCTCTATATTTCCCTTTAGATAACGGGGCTTAGAAAGATCAAAGGTTCATTTCATTATGACTTGAAGTTTTGTGACTTCCCAGATGAAGGTAAGTATCATGATCTGTCCTATCGTTCTATTATATATGGATACTCGGTAAATTTTGATATCGTACAAATACACTTTAAATTTTTTATTATGATTTTTTGAAGCAACCATGGCCGATGAACAAAAGTATAATGTATTACGGCAAGAGATATGTGCTTTTATAAATTAACTAGACATCTGTATACCCTTTTTTATTACGAACAAAACATATATGTTTGCCATGCATGCCCAATTAGTTTTATAGTGATTTTGAAAATTTTCATGCAATTTTTTTTGGGGATAAATGAAGAAATTATATTAATAATATATATAGAAAGTACATAGATGAGGAGAAGATGTCTTCACACCACACAAGAGATTCGCAGAGAGGCAACACCAAAGCAGCCAACCGTCCATTCCCTTTGAATATCTGTTAAGGATATGTTCCTAAATAATCTTGTAGCAATAGCCCTAAAGAGATGCAAGAAAGGAAACCCTATCTGAGTATCTGACAAAAAAATAGCATTAGTGAATTGATCCTTAATTTTTATTTTTTATAATTCTGTTCTTGGTAAAGAACTAACAAGAACCGAAAGGAAGTGCATACCACCTCCTTTTCTATAATGTAATCCCACACACTAAAGTCAAGGCATAACAAGCCTCTAACAGTATTACCAAATCTCATAATAACTTCGATGTCTTATATTTGACATGTTAAACATCATTTGTGTGGTGACTGATTAAAGTTAGATGAAGATAGTATTTGATATGCCTTTTACTATGATGCGTAGAATTATGATAACGAGTTTAATGGTATATTGTGATATTTTTTTTGGATCAGTGATTAAGTACTTCATTGATTAAGAATTCCCAAGAATGAAATAGTTAAAAAAGAACATACACTAATGAGTAGGTCTAAGGACCACAACAAATGATCATCGCTTGAAATCACAAACACCAAAAGTCACCAAGAAGAGAAAATAGCCAGTGATGCGACACTGGGATTTTACACGAAGAGAGAAAAGCCAGTGATGCAACACTGCATGCAACAGCCAATTTTGGGGCCCCTAAGTGATTAAAAGATAACTGTGATATAACTATGGAAAATATTGTCAGCAGTCAATGAACATATTTAACTTAGTTTTAGGGTTATGAAATCATGAGAAACATGCTTAAATTATTAGAAGCTGTTGAAATTGCTGTTCTAATTAGATTAGAATTTTCTAATTAGAATTATATTAAAACATACGATAGATGTAGGTAGAGTTAAATTAGAATTAGGCCAAGAATTAGATTCAAACTTGTTATTGTTTATCAAATAGAAATAGGACACTATTGTAGCCTATATATACACTGCAAGGTTAAATTGATGAATATTAGCAATAATCATCATGAAAAATAAGTTTCACTTTAACATGGTGTCACTTATAAGAGCCTCATGATTTTTTTGTTTCTGTTTTTGTTTTTGCTTATATATATACATATATATATTTGTTTGTTTTAAGAGTCTTGAAGCTTCTGCAGTTCTGGTGCCAACCATAGGCTACTTGGCCGACCAATAAAGTTTCTGGTTTTCTCTTTTGATTACAAAATTAATAAATAAATAGGGTTGTGGTGGCTACTTGGTCTTTAAACTCATTGGAAGTTTTGTATAAGGAATAACATTGATTGATGTCTGTTTGCATTTGATAAAGAAATGAAATTTCTGATTGTGGCAGTAGTGTATTTTTCTCTTCAAAGTCTAACCAAAATAAACAAACATCATTGAAGTGGTTGTGCCTGTTTAAAATCTGGTAAGAAAGAGTGCTTGTTGTATACTTGAGTTTTGTGAACAAGGTTTTGTTGGGAGGAAAAGACATTACACTTTTTTCCAGAATTTATTGTTATCTCTTTTGTTGTTTTGTAGAAATAATTCCGGAACAAATATTTCAAAAACTCTCATCTGGTAGTAGCAAGTCAAAGAAAAATCGGCACTTGATGATGCGCCCTCCCTTTCCGCCTATTCATCGTGAAAGTCAGATGCCTAACCTTGATTCCATTTTAAATGTGGTAGTCATTGTTGATGATGTTTGGAAGGTTGGTGATTTGGTAGATTGGTTTACAACTGGTTGTTTCTGGTCTGGAACTATAACTGAAATACTAGGGGAAGAGAAGGTTCAGGTAAATACTCCTGTTCTTTGACTTCATCTCTTTTTTATCAATTGGCCATATTGATTAATATTTCATTAAGTTCATCATGCAATTGTTAAATGAGTGCTCAATTGCTTCTTCATTCTGAACACTATAGTTAAAGGCCACCTTGGGCTCATCTCAGTCGCGCCTTACTCTAGGCTAAGGGGTTGCACTTTATATGGTCAGGTTAGTCATATTCATTAGGTGTGTGTCTTAAGATGCCTGGGGTAAAAGATGCTAGGCGACTTGGCGTGAAATGGTGTGTCTCAAGCATATTAAGTACTTATTTTCGTGTGTAATATTACAAAATAATAATAAACTAGATACAAAAAATTACTTGTATTAGAGGGGAGTTGAACTCCCCATTCGTGTAATATTACAGTATCGTTTCCTTATTTTTGAGGGGAGTTGAATAACCTATCCATCATATATTCATATATTCTATTTGAAGTCATAATCCCCACAGAACTTTACTTTTTTAGGTAGGGCCAAGGAGTTTATAAAAGTACGTAGGGATGAGCAATCTTTATGACAAAGAAATATTTGAGCTTAGTCTTGCTATGGTGCAAACCAAATCCCTAAATAACAATGTTCCAGCTCCTAAACCAAGCACTATGAGATTGCTCTAGACTATATAATGGGTGGCATAGTTTACACCCCAACTCCTTTGTATCATGATTATCAATGACAAGTGTAACCTTAGGCAACCAACTATGCTTTTAACCGGCCGACATTACAATCATGACCACTCTTAATAGTATACATCAATTAACAACCAACAATAGATTGGCCAAGAGGTCACTGTACCAATTCCCAATTACGTTAGCTTGCAAAGCATTTATTTTGTTAACCTTTGTTTGTCACCTCCCAAGACTTGATAGAGCTTCTTAGGAACAAAAATATGGCACAAACAACTGATGATAACTCATTTAATCATAGAATGGATGGAGATTGAGGGGGTGTACATACCTTTTTGAATTGTAATGTGAAATTGGCTACTGGGAGAGGAGACCTAGTTTTGGAGCAGGAAGTGAGTGCGCATGAGTCTCAACTAAGACACAATACTCAAAGAAAGTGACATTTGCAAAAAGGTAGTATCGACGTGTCACGTGTGTATCCAAAGAAGACACAATAGAACAAGGATAAAATGTATCAAGACCGGGAATAAGTTATGGACAAAACATGTGCACCTAAAGACATAAGATGGAAGACAAAAAATGGTTAAATGGGATAAAATTCTTAGAAAGTTTATTTGCTTGATCGTGGAGGTCTTGCCCATGGAATCATAATTGGATGGCTCAATAGATTTTTGGCAATTATGAAAGATAATGAAAATGGCTTATCTAAAAAGGAAAGGGCGTTACTGAGTCCTAAATTTGGAGGATTAAAAGCAACTGATTGGGCTAGATAGACTAAGCTCTTAGAGCAAGAGATGTCGTTGCATTTGCCTTTTCTTAGGGAACATGATTTTGCAACAGATAAGAGGCATTCGATTAATTTAAAAACTACCAGTGAGAACATCAACTTGGAAAAGAAGAGGAACAATTTACGAAGAAGAGTGAGTAATTTCAACTACATGGCTATTTTGCGTTCAACAACTCCATTTTGTTGCAAAGTGCAAAAATAAGAGTACTAATACAACATACCTTGAGATGATATGTATGTATTAGATTGTATAAAATTCTATAGGAATATCACTATCCAAAGTATGAATGGTTGTATGAAATGAGTTTTAATTTCCACACATGAAGTTTGAAAGAAAGAATACAACTTTGTACTTGTCATTATAAACACCCAAGTGTATCTAGAATAGTGATCGACAAAAAGTAATATAATATTGAAATCCTAAAATGGATAGGACTCAATTTGGACCCTAAACATCAATATGAACCAAATTAAAAGGGGGACAAGGCCCGATTGTTAACATGTTTGGGCAATTGAGTACGAGTGCATTTCCAAAGACAAGAATCACAATTCAAAGATGACAAACAATAAGGACCTAAAATCATATTTTTCAAGCTTTGATTAGCTTGGATGGCCAAAATGCTTGTAAAGAAGATTGGGAGAGTAAGTGGGGGTACAAGTAACATAGCCAAGTAGTTGGCAAAGGTAAAGACATCAACACCATTTGATTCATGGTCTTGTGCCAATCGTTCGTCCCATTCTTTGATCCTCTGTAAAAACATAGGCATTAAGTGATGACACAATTTAAGGAATGAGTGAGTTTACTAACAGAATCAAGATCAAATGGAAAACCAAGAATTAGTAGAAATTAAAGAGCAAGAGGGAAGAGAATGCGCTTGACCTACATCTTTAGCAGTATCTTTAGATTCATTTGCTATAGTGACCGATGTGGGAGACTGAATTGGTAAGATGAGATAGTAAATGGCAGTTACCGATCTAAAGCACACTGAATCAAGGACCCATGTGACGACTGCTTAGCATCTAGATGCTTGAGGTATTCCACATAATCTGCTTCTCTGAAAGTTAGAGATGATATTTGCTGCATTTAATTTTGAGCAACCTTTGTGGACTGAACAAGGAGGTCGAAATGTCCTAACATCTAAAAAATAGGAGTATCAATTTGCGTGATAAAAGTAGTGCTAGACAGATTTCGACTCTCGATTTACCCATTTTTAACCAATTAGATTTTCTTGTTCATTGAATGGACGTATAGACTTCACATTAAATTTCAAAATTTAGACATTTCCTTGGAAGAGGGTAAGTTTTAGCGTAACGGCTAAGTTGTTCCTTGGAAGATTTTGCACTTGTCCATGTTTTAGGTTAACTATTTCTGGAATCTGTTGTACTGGTGATAAGATGATTTAAGCTTGAATAATTCTAATGTTCATTGAACTATCAATCTCGTGGCTATTCATCAAAAGTACCCTTTGGCTCTCCCATTCTTAGTATAATGCTTATTCTTAATTAGTTTGCTGCTCTTTTGTTCTTATCATCTCTTACTTTCCTTGTTTTCCTAGATTGAGTTGCTTCCTCCTCCTGCGGGTGAAGGGTCATCATACGAAGCTTTCTGTAAGGACCTACGCCCATCCTTAGATTGGTCTCGGGAACTAGGTTGGATGGTGCCAAATCCTACGGTTGCTTCCTTGAACTCTTCCCTTGTTATTATATCTATCTTTAATGCATTCTATTTTCATTTGATTTTTTTCGCTAATTAGATTTTGTTTCGGAGTTCCCTTTAGAAAACATTTTTAATGCATAGAACATTTCTTGGAAGCTACTTGTTAATGTATCCCATATCGAAAGAATGTGAAGTTTGTCACCACGTGATATACACGATGGGCCATCCACCTATCAACTTAAGCTTTTAGGCTGGATCAAGTTTAACACGGTGTCAAAGTTGGTTTGGTTTGGTTTGGTTTAGTTTGGGACTAATGACCTGTCTTTGTTGTCTCCCTTCTTGGTCCACATGCAAGGTCCGTTGTGTTATCCGGCCTGCACGTGAGGGTGAGTGTTAAATGTATAAAAATAAGCTTATATGAGGTAAAATATGGTTCATCACATGTGATCGTTTTGATCAACTAAGGTGTCTCTACTTGTACCTAATTCTTCTATACGACGTACTCTGATGGGACTATCTATATTCTTATCTGGCTATACAACTTGCCTTCCATGTCAAGTCAATTGAGGAGGGATGTTTTAGTAATGTATTTTTTGGTATAATATTTTTACTGTTAACTTTCTATTGACTGAATATATCAACTTGAAAATGGTAAGAAAGTTAGGTCATGGCCAAGATTGACATAAGCTTTTTATTGTTTGAAGTATTTTTAACGGACTTCATTCTTGGAATTTCAAAGGTTAGTTGTGCTTTTGTACACACTGTTGTTGCTAATCGAGGTTAGGAAGACCCTAAGTATTCGTTGGTTGTACTATCTCTGTGCATAAAAAAAAAAAAAGTTGACTTATCTTTTTCTCTTTAAAGAGGCTGGAGTTTATCATGTAAATACTGTGCTGTAAGGGTAATTTTTAGTTATTTTACTTAGCAGTGAAATTGTCAAGTTCTAGCCTTCTAGAATGGGAGTTCTTGAAAGGTATTAGAGCAATGGTGCTCTAGGTATACAAAACCCTTGATATCATAGATGGATTTGATTCATGCTTATCCCTGTCTCGCTCAAAATAATTTCATCTATTTACATTAATATTCTCAACTCTTTATCTTTAATTTCAAGCAAAAAGAACAAATACGATAACCAAACCATTTCCTAAACAAAGTTCAGGACGGCTACATGAACCTTTTAGCAAAACTCCTTGGTACCTTTTACTTTCCTCCATTTTATCCTTATGCTATCTCCTCCGTTAAGCAGATCTGATTTTAATCATTTATTGGAGTGTACTTTTAATCCTGCTTGTCTTTCCCCGTGTGTGATGCTTCGTTTATATTATAGGTTCGTTATCTTCCCTTGTTGCATATTAATTGTGATGGTTTGTGGTTACAGGATAATGAAAATCATCGCTGTTGTGCTCGGTTAATCAAGCCCATGAGTACAGGTAATGTAGTTGCAATAATACCTCTTTCACTTCTGAGCCTTGAAAGATAACTTAATATTGGTTGAGTTTTAAGAGTTACAATCATTTTTTAACTGTGCTCAAGATTTGGTAAACTATAAATATTAATAAGGTGATCAGGATAGTGTATTCTGAAAATTAATGTTATTGCTTTTTACCTGATTAGTAATACTTATTTTATGTTAAGATGATTTGTCTAGGGGGTTTGGGTATGGTGCTTAATGAATTTCGTCTTGAACATAATCATATTCTACTACACATATATAGTCCACAGCTTCTTCCTACTGCTTGTTTCATTATATTTGTGGGTATATATGTGCACTTTACATTGTGATTTATGGGTTTACTCTATAGTTTAGTGTGAAATATGATGTATTGTTGATGAGTTAATCTCTTGATCATGTAATGAGAATTGGAATTGTGGTGATGATTTTTTCGGTGTTTGATTTTCCCAAAATGAGGGTCTTGTTTCACATTTTTGCGAAATTGTGGTGATGATTTTTTCGGTGTTTGATTTTCTTGTGTCCCCCATGTACCTATTGGTTGCAGTAAATTCAAGCGGTGTCAATCTATCTTGTTTTTTGAAAGTTATACTATCAGTAATTCATTCATAATTCACTTTAGTAATGTTTTATTTGCTAACTCGGTCAAAAGATAAAATTGCTTGACTGTATATCCACTGTGTTGTAAGGGTTCTTCCCAAATTGACTATCCGTGTGGTGGATATAGGAAGAGCAGATATTGAAGCGACAACTGGGGCTGGGTCATCACTTCAGGATAATGTGTCATTTTCTTCTCATCTTTCAGCGAGCTCAGTTCCATCTCAAGGTCGATCAGAGGAAACAACAAAGAGACCTTTGCTGATCAACGACTCCAAGGAAAAACAAACAGCTGAGAAAGATGTGGATTCTATGAAATTCGACAGGGTTTCAAGTGACATCGGGAAAACCAGTTGCTCAGATAGTGTTTCGAGTTCACATCTAGGAGATGCTTCGGGTGAAATGGCAGGAGCTGTTGCTGGATCAGAGCAATGTAACAGCGGGTCCTCGAAGAAGATGAGAATAGCTGGAACCATCTCTCTCAACTCCATGCGCTCTGATTCATTAGAAGCCGCAATAATGGATTTGGAGGAACTTGTGAATCGAGTAAAATGGCTCAAACGTGTGCTGAAGTTCGGGATGCCTTTGTCAAGTACGACGCAGCCTATGTGGAAATTTTTGGAACACTGTCCTACATCAACACCAAAATGAGCTCTGTTTCATAGAATTTAGATTAGGATTTTGGTGGGAATGGGAGTCATTGATCCTGTTTGGTGTTGGTTGAGTTGAAGTATGATGAGAATCATTTTTATTACAATAGAAATGAAGTTGGCCAAATCAGTCAATACCATTACCAGTCAATATTTTGCTATGACTCATAGTCATATATAATCACAGTTGGGTTGCTTGTATTTTGCTCCTAAAAATCATAAAGCACCCATATTTTAAAATGTGTTGATTTGTACTGCTTCAACTGCCCCAAATGAGCTCTGTTGATCCAAAGCTATGAAACAACCAATTCTTGATGAATTCATATATTATTTGGTAGAAAATCGGATACATTTACAAACTCTTGCAAAAAAAGTATCTAGAAAATTTGAGTATTATCTATATATTCATTCTAAAATACGTTTGTTTTGAATTGGTCAATTTGGGCGCATGAGAAGTGTTTGTCGTCTTGTACACATGTTAAAGAATCGTCCTAATTGTTATTCTAAATTTAATTATGAATTCGAGATTCGGTCTCTAAACTTCGAACTGGACCTGCGTTAGGCAACTCACCAAAAAGAGAGACCCCATATGTGTTTTGAGAACGCCGCCTCAGGCGAGATCTTGGTAGGAAACCACAAAAGCTAAAGAGAGTTCTAGAAGGAGAGAGTAGAGAATGTTTCAATGTAAATTTTGTTAACAATTTCTCTTATCATGAGAAAAGTATTTATATTTACAAATCAAGCTCGTCATGTGTCGTCGTGTGATTGGTTGTTGTCAAGACGGGATTTGCTAAGGAGTCCACTGTTGGATTATGCTATGACTTTTTGGCGTGCCATTCGCGGGTTCCGGACAAGTCCGAGGGTTCTATTGTGCGAATTATATATGTGGATGCAAGATGGGGTGCAGCGCATACAGGTCTGGACGATTATGATTGCTACGAATGCAGAATGGTCTCGCGCGGATAAAATATTCTTGTGTGGTTGCGGAAGCGGGATGTAAGAAGTGTGCCATCGCATGAACTCCCATGAGGATTCGCACAGAGGGTTGCACTGGTTGGTGATCCGTAGCAAATGCATAGTAGTTAAAGTAAATTCAAGAGTGATTATGAAATAAATTGTAATAAAAGAATTTACAATATATTCTAAAATAAAAATATCTGGCGCACATAAAATTAGAAACATAAGAGATTTTGCACAATTATGTGTGTTTAAAGCAATATTTTAAAAATCAAACTGGTCGTGGAACCGATCAGATTAACGGATCGTTCGATCTGACCGAGTCGACCACCTGGGCCAATTACCCCATATTTAAAAATAATATTTATATATTTACAATTTTATACAGAAAGAGGTTAATTTCTTTTTAAACTCTATTGCAGAATCCTACATTAAGTCCTTTACCCATTTGAAGTTGCAATTATCAAATGAGATTGCTTAAATTCTTCATAACACACAAGGTATAGCAGCAGCAAGCGAAACCTCTGCAAAGAGGTGAAGAAGAAAGATGAGAGATGATTATTTTTTTTTTAAATTTTTTTTAAGTATCTCATATTATATTAATTAAAGATCTAACATTACAAATATGAAATTCCGTCTGTAGCTTGTAAGTCTATCCACTCCTCTAAACCTGACATAGAACGTGACGACCTAGTTGAAACATAAGTCACATGATTCGCAGACTTACTAATAAAACAAAAATTTATACTAACTATATGCTTAGTAAGATTCAAATTACTACCCACAATCAAACCGAAGACACTAGTTTTATCCTCCTATTTGATCTTCACGGCTTCTAAGACTTGAAGTGCATTACAGTCCACTATAAAACAACTTTCAACGAGATAAGACATAACAAAACTTCCAACATGAGAAGACATACCGCAACGTCCACCAAGTGATCGTGATCGGGTGGTGGAAGTGGTGAAGTAGGGGAGACCATCGAGAGGACGTCTTAAAATTAACTGCGACGGGGCTATTTTTGCTCCAGCTGAAAAGGTCGGGGCGGGATGGGTGGTGCGAGACTGGAATGGCAGGGTGTGGGGAGGTGGGCGGCGGTGTTGGAGTGGGATGTCGGCGGTGGACGTGGTGGAGGCAATGGCGGTGAGGGAGGTCATGCAATGGGTCTTGGAGCGGGAATGGCAGGAGGTTATTTTCGAGTCAGATTCGGCTATGGTGATTAATGCAATCCAATTTAGAGGGGAGTGTATCAGTGTATTTGGGTTGATTATTTGTGATATTAAGGAGTTGGAGTCCTTTAGTTTTGTGGAATTTAGTTGTGTGCGTAGATCGGCGAATTTTGTGGCTCATGCATTGGTTAGGTCATCGGAGCCGATCTCGAGGCTGGATTGTTGGATTGACCTAATAGTTCCTTCTATTAGACAAATTGATAGTTGAATTGAAGTAGAAGTATTTGTTTATTTTGAAAATCTTCCTTGTTTTGGTAAAGATACCTACCAAAACCAGAAATACAAATAGGAGGGAGAACTATCGGATTGTGTTATTCATTTATTAGCTAGACAGATTAATAGTTGGATTGAAGAAGTATTTGTTTATTTTGAAATTTTCCTTGTTTTGATAAAGATTCCTAAAATAAAAAACATTGAGAGTTGTGACATATGGAACTGTGTTATTTATTTATGGATAAAGTGCCAAAATAGTCCCTCATCTATCCAGAACGTGCCATTTTCGTCCCTAAACTATCAAACGTGCGGAATTAGTCCAAAG
>JAYMTF010002777.1:0-17099 GCA_036897485.1 Pelargonium nanum | reverse complement strand
TAGAGAGCATAAACCCTAGAACGTCATCAAGACGTAAGACCGCGTTTTGCTTTGATCACCGCTACGCTAGAGGAGCCGCCACCACCAAGGAGCCGTAGCCGCGGAGCCGCCGCCGCCGCGATTTTTTTTCCCTTTTTTTCTCTTGCCCATTACATTTCTTGGAGAGAAAGAACAATTTTTTTTCCCCAGTTTTCCAAGGGTTGGTAGGAACACCATGGGATGTAAACCACAAAAGTAGACACCATAGTTCAAATATGAGAGAGAAGTAAAATCTGAAAAATATTGAGGGTTTTAGCAAACAAAAGAATTTGTTCTACTCTTGTCTCAGAATTGGGTTTTGATTACAATTACACCATATATATTTATATTGGGTTTTAATAAGAATTTGCAAGAAGCAACCAAAACTGATTCCAAAATGATCATCTGTAAGTAACTGTAGCTCAATAGCATACAAGGAAGGCAATAAACATATTATCTCAACAACACAACAGCAGAACCTGCCTGGGTAGGTAGCTCTACATAATAAGAAGCTTCACTTTACATTTTGTTGAGTAAGAAGAATATAATTTGTACCTCATTTGTTAAAAAATAAGCCTCTTTTCTTTCCTTTTCTCTTCTCACCAGCCTGCAATGCATGCATTGCATCAAATCAACAATTCAAATATATCAAGTATCTCACAACAAATAAACAATTCTAAAGCTGAAGTATGAGAATAGTCATCCGGTAGTGAGAAGCTATACCCTTATGATAAATAATCTCAATGTGAGAACAATGGTATCTCTTGAACTGCACCAAGGAGAAACAATTAATACGTCAAAAATTAATTAGTAAGTGAATGGATAAACCCATAAAGAAACTATAAAAATATCTTACTTCAAATAGTTTAGTAAATCTAAGGGGAGGCTACATCAAATTCTATTTGTGCATGAGAAACATTCATAACCTTAACTTCTTCCATTGATTGCAATATTCTAAAACACAAGGGAAAAAAAAACGTATTTGGAAGTTACCAGCTAATATCATTTAAGTTGGAATCTGCTCGTAGAAGATGCTCAACACCTGAAGAATTAATTACAGAAAATTCTGTGGCATGTCCATATGGAATTGTCACCTAAAAGAAGAAATTAAAGTTAGATAATATTGTAAAAATAACTTTATATAAATATGGTTGGCAAATGATGTTAGCAATATCCAGTGTTAGTAGCTACCAAGACAAAGGTCTCCCATCTTTGTTTGGGATCTTGTATCATTAGATAAGTCAGAAGAGTAAATTTTTATCCCAGGTTGAGTCCTGAATGACTTGATGTTCTAAATTCAACGTGCCAAGTAAAGACAGGATCAGTAGCGGTTACACCCAAACGCTTGATTATACATATAAACGCGCGCGCACACTATCCAAGTGCCTCATTGCATGTTACTTGAAATTTATCATCCGTCATTACTATATTGATTTGATTATTTTTAAAAACAACATAAGACATGTGCATTTTGTGGCCAACAAGGCATTCCCCAGGACACGAATTTTTGAACGTCCATGCTTCTAAGCTTGTCACATCTCTTTGAAAATGAGCAAATGTGGCTATCAAGGAAGAGTCAACTTTGTAAAACTCTCATGAGCAAGGATCAAGAGGGGAAAGTTGCATTCATTAACTCTCCCCCAACAATAAATCATATTCAAACTAGCTATGTAATCAATTTGACCGACTTTCTTTAGAACATTAAGTCAAAAATACATAATTGTTTAATGCTATCATATTAGAACTTTTATCAGTATTATATTATTAAAGTGAACAAGTTCTTAAAATGCATACTAATGTTAGCCAAAGTGCCAAAATAAGGAAGATTGAGACTTGAGAGTAAAGAATCATACATTTGTGTTTGGTGAAAGCTTCTCATTGGCTACAACACCACTAGGTCCACTACACTTGATACTGTATCCATCCTTCTTAACAGTCAAAGTTGCTGGTTCCCACAAATCAGGATATCCAATCTGTAAAACACAATGCAGACATGAAAAGAGCTAAGAAACCTCCAGAAGCTGTAGTTGAAGAATGTATTTTTGGTAAGAACTTGATAACCAAAAAAAGGGAACAAAAAAAGATGCAAAATATAGTTTTTCTATAAAAGTCATACCATCAAGGAAACTCTATATGAAGCATGACCACTATAAAGTGTCTTCTCTACGTGGTTCTGCATTTCAGGATCTGTAAAAAGGATAAATAGAAAATTTTGTAACATCTACTGAATTTATTTTTTATGCAAGTGCAACCAAATTGATAAATCAGACAAGGAATAACATATTCACGTACCACAAGTGATTTTTCTGTGCTCATTTGCGAAGACCTTTACAAGCTCTCCCTATAGTCATAGAAACAGACTCAATAAATAAAAAATTATTATGAAATAGAAATATAGCTACAAAAGAAATTTGCAGGCATGAACATATTTTAGTTCTGTATACAATTTTCAGGAGAGAAACACATATTTTGAATGAACCTCAAGTGAATACACCAACCATCTAATTTAGATTATATAGTTGCTTGCTATCATTCGTGTAAATTCAGTTCGCACTTTGCAATGTGTAATATAAACTATAAGAATTGTTTCGCTCTTGCACTCTATGTTGCACCGATACTGACACGCAACATGACTCGTGACGCGATTTATCATTTTACAAACATCTGACATGAAACATTCTGATGCGCTATTTTTTAATTAGAAATATTTTTATATGCAACATATTATATATAATTAGATTTTTTTATTAATTAAAATTAAATTAAACAAAAATAATGTTTCACATTATCTTACTGTTTATGATATAATTATAATTAACTATAATAACTCTCTTTCTCTCTAGATGTGTGTGTCGAAACGCGGATCTGCTGTTTTTTTTTTTAATTTGAAAAATAACTAGATGGCTACTTGAGGAGCGTGTCGGTGCTTCATAGTTTGCACTATCTTACTAAGATCTATCGACAGGTTCATCCTGCTCCTAGTGCCAGTGCATACTATTTTGTCCCAGCTATCAAAAGTCAGAAGTCATACAATGTATCCAAGTTGAAACTATTTATTTGTCTTCTCCCAAGTCAACATGTATACTTGCTTCTTAGAGATCCTTAATACATAAATGCACTAACTGCACTTCACTAGAATAATACCTTGCGTTTTCTGTTATCTAAAGGCTGAACTTCAATAGCAAGGTACGTATCAACATCATCAGCAGTGATAAGATAGTTTGGTTGTTTAGCTCCTGTCACAAAAGATCCCTATGAGAAGATGTGGAGAAAAGATATTAAAAAGAACCGAAAAGAAAAATAAAAAATAAAAAATAGTACCTTCAATGTAGTTGACAGATCCATCTTCTAAATGCCGTACCCACTGAAAGTGCACAAAACCAAGACAAAATTGAGTGATACGAACATTAAACATTAAAATCCTCCGATTTTATCAATTTAAGGTGTACATGAAAACTTTCAAATATAAATAATAGCATATGGAATAACATGAAGTAGAACTTTTGGATCTGGAAAATATACCTCAAAATTACAACTGGTTGTTCCATTAATAGAATATCCTTGTGCCTGGAGTTCCCGTCCAGGAAAAGCTTCGCCTGAAATTTGAAGGCCATCAATAGCTGGTAATGGATCGTCATCTGCAGCTGCATATTTCAAACTCTATCATGTCTGAAATCACCATAACAACAGAATAACAAATAATTTCAAGTGATATGAATGGATTAATACCTTCAGAAAAAGAAGAAGAAGGATCTTCAGGAACAGGAGTCAAATAAGTGTACGAGGAAGTAGGATCATCAAGGGCTGTTGCATAGGGAGAATTTCCCGAACCCCAATTTGCTGGTTCTCTGTCATTCTGATGTCCCTCTGCATCTGGATCATCCGTCTCACTGTTGCTGACAGGGTCACGAAATGTGACTTGTTTACTGGAAGGCTCTTCACTATATGGTGTTGCATTTGTCTCAGCTCTATTAACAGCAAAATGGGGCGGCACATCATGGATTGTGTAATTCCTGGTCAAAAGCTAATAAAGGTGAGCAAGAGACCATGGTAATATATCCCAAAAGGCTAAAACGCATATAATGTCCACAGCATGCAACACTAACCACCCATCAATCATATGATCTGACAAGGAAATAAATACTGTTCTATGAATTCTGTTAGTGTAAGAACACTTTCAACAGAGGAAAGAGTGATTAGAGAGTGAGGCCATGCAGATCGTACATTAATTCTTTCAGTTAGTAAGTATTGACAGAAAGTAAATAAAAGTGATCACAATCCATGGAGTATGAATTTCAATTTTTTTTTCAAGAAAAACCGCCTGCAACCATCATGACCTCCCAGTAAGGAGAGGGTATAAGACTCACATTTCAAGAAAAAGTTGGCTAACTTAAACGAACAAAAATAGGAGAATTATTCTCAGAAAACTACAAAAGAACAGGGAATAAAAAAAGAAGTATAAAACACAAATGATATTAGGCTACTAAACAGTTAATAGCACAGAATGGATATCAAAGGAATAGAAACAGTATGGGTCTGAGCTGATGCAAACTAAAATATTCTCATTAAACCATAAAATATGTCAAGTAATAAAGCATCGGTATGCAAGGTTCATCATTTCCTAATTACAAATGCACTTTGGGCAAAAACTCATGTCAACAGGACCCATGAACATGAGAATTTGATTGAAAACAGAACCCACCAACATATGCAGAAGGTTGTAAATTGTACATTCAGTTCAGAGAAGCAGTCTCCATTTGACCAGGCTCACCTGCTAGCAAGAGCTGAATATCTCCCCAAATCATCAGGTTTTAAATTTTTAGCCAAATCACCAGGCAAACCATTTTGATTGTGACCCACTAGATCCCAGTCTGCAGCTGCCTGCAGATCAGATGAAGGAATCGGTACTTTTCCAGGGGAATATGTAGACTGAGGAACCAGTTCAAGACCGTTGTTCTACAGAAAAACTTCGAATTTAAGAAAATCATTATGACATGCTAGAAGGTATTACAACAAGACATATGAGCATACTGAAGTTGTCAATGCAGCACCAACGGAATGAGATGGTGACTGCGGAGGAAAATTTGACTGGTTAACATCTGAACGCCATGGTGTCAATTGATATTGAGACTCCTTTAGCTTTGACTGTACCCAAAGAAGGAAATTTGATTAAGATAAAACAATCATGAATTCATGATACGAATGGATGCGTAAAAGGCAGGGGATATCCAAGTAAACATGGAAAAAAAACATAGGAGATCCCCACAGACAATTACCAATCAACAATTAGTCTATTCCAGAAAGGTAAAAAGAAAAAAAGGTCTGGGAGATGTAGGTTTATTAAACAGACAGAAAAAGAGGGCAAGCATATATTCAAAGCCTTGTATTGTACCTCTGTCATGAAGAGTTTCTCCTGCAAATGTTTAAACAGGACCTGCAAAAGGAAATCTTTATGATAAATATTGTTTAAAATTTTTATATATAAAAAAAAACATCTGATTTTATATATATCACAATCCATGGACACAACAATACAACACATTATATGTTTAATGTGCTTACTTACAACTAATTCATATTTTTTAATCAATAAAAAACACATCAAGAGAATATTATTGTGGAGATCACGATTCTTCTTTGGAACCTAACCCTCATATATGCTATACAACTAGAGCAGTAGAACAGCCAAGCATAAAGTTATCCACCCATGAAAACTAGCAAGTTACTCCATATCCTGAACTCCTCACTCACTCATCTTCCAGTTCACCCTTCTCTCAGTATAATACTTTTATAATAGTTACTAAGCTTCACCAGATTTGGGCCTTAAATCCAAAACCAACCAGTAAGACAGTAAACTCATGAAACCATCCTAAATTCCTAATAGAATAGGGTCTATTGAGGATCGTGTTAATCCAGAATATTGTCTATGTGTCATATTAATTATACAAATATCTTCTACTACAAATGATCCAACTACTATTTTTTAAAATCATAAATGATACTTCAACTACCCGATCTCATCACTAATGCCCAAAAACTCATTTTGCAAAAAATAACCCCCATTAGTCACAAGGTTGCACGTGTCAGTAGTTAGTATATAGTAAAAATTTAAGTTACAGAAAATCAATTTTCTGCACATTGATTTCTCAAGATTGGGAGGAATTTTGAAAGACAGATAGCAGCAGCTCACTTGGAGGAGACATTCTTGGTGTTGGAGTGCGGTCTGTTTGTTAATGGTTTGATTTGGAAAAAACTTAGATAAAGAATTTATTGGGGTACAGCTCTAAGTTATGGGATTTATTCTGTACTGGTTTGAGTGTTGTGTTGTTTGTACTTGCACTGTGATTTTGGGTTAGCTACAGATTTAACGGAAGCAAGTTTAGGGTTCTGTATTGGTTTGACTTAGGGTTATTGTGGATCGATTTAGGGTTCAAGGGAAGCAAGTTTAGGGTTCTGTACTGATTTGAATATTGGTGTTACTACTGATATGGTTAAGTCGGGTTCATTATAAGTGTTGATAGTTGGTGTTTGATGTATGTTCAAAATCCAAACATTTATCAAACAGATTATTGTGTTTACGGGATTTGATTGAATGATTTTGGGTTGATGGAAAAATCTTTTGTTTGAGATATCATTTTGTTGCATATAAAGGATGTGAACAGAGGATGCACTTGGAATTTCACAAGACTTATTTGATGTGTTATGTATAAATTTCGATGTTTAAAAATATATATATACACACACACACACACACACATATACATATATATGTTCTGGAACATTATATTAGGTTTGTGAATTCTCAGATATTTATTTGCTGATTTTCATGTAATCTGGAATTTTTTTTATGAGTTCCAGTATTGCTATGGATGTCTTCTTCATGTAATCTAGAGTTTATTTCGGAAGTTTCTAGTCAAGATCTTGTATTGTCATATGACTCATATCATTTATTTTCTTCTAAATGTTTAATCATGATAGTTTGCAGGAAAAAACTAAAATTTTGATGGTTTTCATGATACCCTGATATGCATAAAAAAAAATATGCATCAACTGTGTTTGCAATAGGATGAGCTGTCCAAGGAAGGAGACGAAGTCATGTGCAATGCACCTGCTTCATTTTGACTTCAAGAGCTCATACAAATGACTCATTTAGAGGCAGGTGTTATGCACATGCTTACAACTAAAGGAGACTAAAAAGTCTCCCATGAAATGGACGGAAAGGAGTTTTGGGGCATGTGATTAGATCTAGGAGTTGAAGTATCAATGGCGATTTCCAAAATAGTAGGGAACAATTGTGATACAAGTGTATAGTTGGAGGATAAATGATAACTTTAACCCTTAAAAATTTACATACTGCCACATCACACACAATCTGCAAAAAAATCTCCAGCTTCCTTGACCCAAAACTTGAAGAAATAAGAACACAAGGAATATAAAAGTACAGAGACAAAGTTTCTTCATGTGTGGCAATCAGAAAGGAAAAGCCAATATTGGGCATTCTTCTTCCTAAGCTATATTTTAGAACATGAGAATATCCTTAAAATTTCTTCATGACAACCAGTGTATCAAGGGTGAATGATCTTAATACACTTTACGATCATGAACTGGCTAACGGTTGAATCAAAATTTATATCATAAGTCAAGAATTAAATATAAACTGTATTTTTCAATTCAAGTATTCACAGAATGTAGCAAATAATATTTAAATACGTATTAGTATACCGCTATACCCAAATTCAAACTCAGAACTATTGTAATATATTTAATCCAGTTGTTGTTATCATATGTTTAGTTCATACACCCCTGACTGCCCTCTGATCTCATTTCAGTGTGATTCCGCTAGCACAAGATAATCTTATATGGTACTTAACTGATTCGTTTTCTCGGAAGCAATAGTAGAAGAAATGTATTTAGATATTCAAGAACAAATATTCAGGGTCTCAGTAAAACTTAATTCAAGGACAGAAGCATTGACTATTTATTTATTTTTTCTGAAACAAGCATTGACTATTTCAAAAACTTGATATGATTGTATAATTTGAGTCTGACCTTGACATTGCTTACAATAGACTGAGCATCGGGAACTGGTGGCTGAAGAGAATACTCAGCAAGAAGAGGTAGCAAAGACGACACAAATGTCGATCTTTCTTGCTGCGCATCCTGAAGAACCATAAGAATTTTACGGTCATCAGAATTTAATTACGAAAGGGCTGACAACAGACACAGAATCAGCACAACACTATTCTGGATATCAAAATTACAAAACTGATTTTAGTAACATAAATGATCTATAGTGGTGAGTATTTAGCATAACAAAGAAAATACTAGTAGTAGTAGTAGTACCTGCAATGCATAAGTCAGGCGTATGTTTTCCTCAATTATGTCCTGTCTGTAAGTGAGAGCTTTAGAAGCAGCATCAACAAGGTCTTGTTGCTGCTGATCAAAAGCCTAGGACCATAAAATTTCATCAATATAAAAAGAAGAATAGGAGGACAAAAAGTAGAATGCTGGGAGTAAAAGACAATGAGAACAGTGTACTGCCTACCAGACGCATGTAAGCAATGCGCTTTTCTAGAAGATATTTTTCGTTGCGAATTTGTGCTTCCTATATATCAAATTGAATATTAGTTACTCCAACAAACTATTAGTGATACAAACCAAGATTTACAGATTCCTTACCTTAATTGAATATTCAGAGAGATGTTTCCTTAACTGCAAAATTTCTTCTTCATGTTCCCGAATCTTGAGAACAAGATCCTGTACTAATAATGGCATATGGTCAATTAAAACCTAACCGCAGAGAAAAAAAACACAATCTTCTATAACGATATAATGATACCTGCTTCCAAAGGCTACCAGAATTGTTCACTTCAGCCATAGGCATTAGCCCATGCCCAGGTAAATTGAACCGTGGATCCATTTCACTTTCCGTTTGATACCTGAAACAAACAGTTTTGTCTTAAATAGTACATATTCTTCATTTTGACTGCCTTAATCATCAAATTAATAGCATAATGCTAAGCAGATCATTCTGTGTATATGACACACCTGTTGGGAGAGAAGGATGTAGATGGCGAAGAAAACTGAGAGAAGCCAACGCTATCTGCAGGAACCTGGCTACCAGGAAATACTTTCAGTGTCCCATTGATCTTGCTGCTCTCAGTGTGGCTTTCCAAATGAGTTTGTATAGCAGGATCCTCATTGTTTGGTTTTAGATCTTGGTGGAGAACTGTGTTGGGTGGATCGATTCCAGAAGCATAGCCCATGCTTTTAACTCTATCTTCTTGATTTCCTAGAGATGGAACTGATTGATGACCTTCAAAAGGTCCATGAGGCCGCTCCTTCCACTGATTAGAATGCAGCCTTTGAGAAATAGGTTCATCTAATTTCTGCCAATGAATCAATTGTACCCAAAAATAAGAGACCAGAAGCATACAGGATGTATTGATTAAATTTTGTCAAACATGCAAATATATGTTGACATGGCAACAGCCTTATCACCCGTATTTTCTATTTAGCAACAAATGA
The DNA here is from genome assembly GCA_036897485.1 of Pelargonium nanum. Lineage (NCBI taxonomy): Eukaryota > Viridiplantae > Streptophyta > Magnoliopsida > Geraniales > Geraniaceae > Pelargonium > Pelargonium nanum. The sequence continues at coordinate 7,553 of JAYMTF010002777.1, read as the reverse complement.
AATCATATCATGATGAAGAAACTGAACTTAACATTCAAGGGTGGGTCCGTGGGAGGGTAAACTGAGTATAAAGCCAATTGAATTGCAGTTATCTCAAAATTTTGGAAACAGAAATTGAGTCCTCAGCTATCTGCTGAATTGGTTTGCTAATATGGTATAAAAGCTTGTTGACCTAGTGGACTCATGCTCAATTCCTGGGCACCAGTTCAGTTTTAGCTATTAGATTATCCAGTTCACTAAATATTAGTGTGAGTTGAAAGGCCGCCAAGCAGCAAGAAAAGACATTGGCAGTTAAATTGAGATATAATCTGACAAAAATAATAAATGAAAAAAACATGGTATGTAGGTTAGAGTAAACAATGTGCCAGAGACTTTAAATTTAATTTTGGAAACATGTGCTAATATACAGTAGTGTCTACTGTTAAGGTACCAAAAATCATGTTGGGTGTACTCAACAAAATTTCTTAGTACTTCATGGTCATTTTTTCTTGTGCATAGTGCTTACTGTTTATATATCAAAAATCATGTTGGGGGTACTCTACAATATTTCTTAGTACCTCATGGACATTTTCCCTTGTGCATTGCCTACCTATGTCTGTGGATTGGTGTATTATCTACTCACCAATATTGAGTCTGGAGGATCCGCGAAGATGGCAAAGGACTTAGTGCATGGAAGAAACTTAACGACTTAACCATGACGATGGCATTTGTGGAAAGGGTGGAAGAGAATGTTAGGGCGAAACAATCATGTGAGGCCTGAAGACACCTTTCTCGCTAGACTAGTAGTAACATTGTATGTACAACACCTTTGAGCACGGCTCCCCAAACCCTAACCCAACAAATGTAGATAATTTCCAAATCTTTCAGAATCAGGTTAGCCATTTAGGTTTATAGGTTGGGAAGAGATAGATTCTGCAACTTCTAGCTGCTAAACTAACAATTCATTTCCTCTTATCCTATGTTCCTTTGTTGTATCTTTGTTTGTTTATATCTTTCTCATGTGCTTGTGATGGGTGTTCCATCTTCTCTGTCAACTCAAGTCTACATATATTATTTTCCAATGACCATATTTGTCATTTCTATTTACCTATTGAACAGTAAAAAGGGAAACATCTACAACGCTACAACCAGCCATATCACTAGATCCTGGGCGAAATGAATTCTTTAAAAGACGGATTGAAGCTGGCTTGATAAAGGTAGAGATAGATCTAGTGATGAAGCCTCGCATTGAATTGATATGAACTACTGATATGCCAAAACACATGACAAATGGAACAGAGAACGGTCAGCAAATTAAAGTGAAAACCTTGCGTAAGCCACAAATTTTACTCAAATGAAGTAAATCTAGGGTACAAAATCGAAAAGGAAGTACACAACCAGCTTTAAGAGGCACATACCAATGCTCACAATTGAACTCATTCAGGGAAGAAAAATAAAGAAATCCTAGTGTGCTTACATATTTTTCCAGTTCCTGTGTTCTTCTCTGAAGTTCAGCCCTTAACCGCTGATTCTCTTCCACCTGTTAGAGTGATAAGTTATCATCAGCAATCAACTATAAACATTGACACCTTCAAATCATAGCACTATAAATGCATGTAATTTGCTATAGAGCATGAAATCATATCCATCTTAATCATTCAAAAAATAAAAAGAACAAGAAAAAAGACACGATGTAATTGTCAAATTTTAACTAATTTGATCATGTGCAATGTGTCGGGGAGAGGCAACAAAATCGGGTCAAAACCCGAATCGAACTTGCTTTGATAGCATGTCAAATTTTATATGATTTGATATTAGGCTACACATTAAGACTTGGACTTCCCATACAAAAAGGTCAAATTTGTTAGTAGGATTCGTTTTGCACTTTTATATGTAGCTAATTGCTTTCATAATTTTTCAATGTGGGACTTCTGAAAACTATATAACATAGTGCCATTTTATAAACATTAAGGAAAACGATTAAAAATAGTTTCACAAAGGCCCTTCATATTAAATTGCCTAGATATAGAAAGGAGCCACAGAATCTGGTTTTTGAAATATGTGGAAAAATAAAACAGTTTAGCTAAACTTGAATGGCATCATCAGACCTAGTTGAAAGACATCTCCCTCAGAGCCTTATTTGCCAAAACTTTAGCTCATACAAACGAACCAGATATTGTCAGTCCAAACCTATAGAAAAGGAACAGATATCCCCTTGGACGCCGACAAACATAAAGAAAGTTCTTTGAATATTGCAACAAATTTGTTTCACCAGAGGTCTAGCCATGTCTCGATTTGAGTCTTCATTTATTCTCATGTATGTTCAACAGGAGGATGAGCAATCCAGAACAAGTACATTAAGCAAAAAAACAATGTAGCCAAGCTACCCAAGAGAATTAGACTGAGAAATCAGACCACAATTACACTACAGTATTGAAGTGATTGGGTTTCATTAGAACTCCCAAGTATTAGGCTATCAGCAACTCGGTACTACTACTATGCATCTATGTTTTTTTAATGATGTTGTAGTGCTGAAATTGTTGAATCTCTTTGTGATACGGAAGCTAACCAGGAGGGAAGCTCTACTTTGTTTGTGCTTGGACAAAAATGCAAAAAAATTCATAGCCTATTCTGAGATCCAAATCTGATGCACTTCCTATCAAGTATGTCGTGGTCTTCTTAATATTGTAAATCCCCCTCAGTAAAATCGCGCACAAAATTGATGAGTCTCCAAAGCGTTTTTGTTTTGCATGTCAAATGCAATATATCTTCCTCTTATATTATAACCTATTGTAGTCATATTTTTATCCTCCCAAAGTGAGTAATAAGATACATATTCATCCCTTTGCACATTGGGGATGTGGATGAAGACCTTACGAACAAATGACATTATATTCTTATGTTCACTTTTTCACTTCAATTATCTTTCTCCCCTATCTCATCTGTCTTGTTGAAGATGACTTCATAGATAGGTTTTGTACTGAGTTTTTAGTAATCTTATATACATTGTACAGTTCTTTTCCTTTCAATATCGAGAAATACACACAATACTTCATACGGTATCAGCTTGTAAGTGAACAAAGCATCAAGAATTCTTCCTCTTCTTCAATAATCTGCACATGTTTCCTAGAGGACCTTTGTTACAGTGTTTGTCACTAAGAAATTGTCTTATTTTCTAAGCTTGAGGCAATAATTCATAGTTTCATCTGTATGAAAATGTAATGCGGATATGGGATGATTTTGTTCATAGTTTCGTCTGTATGCAAACAGTAAAGAACAAACAAGGTAGTAAAAGAAACAGTAGCTGGTCATCGCCAAAGGAAGCTTTATGGTGAGCACAGTAAAAACAATCAAGTGAATACAGTGCAATTGTGTGTAATGTTTGTTTGAAATTGAGTAATTTAGGTCAGGAATCAAAGTAGTTTCCATCTGAATAGAATATGAAAAAGGGTACCTGTTGTCTAATGGTGGACTCGGCAGCTTCGACTGCTTTCATGACCTGAAACAAATTGTCGTTGTTGTTGCTGTTGTTATCGGAATCGCTGATGGCTAATCCTGTTAATCTATCTTCCAATTTTGCATCGTAACCGTTCTCCATCTCTGAAACAAACAATCCTTTCTTCTTCTTCTTCTTTCTACGACTTCTAGGGTTTTATTTCATCACCACTTCTTCTTCTTCGTATTCGTCTTCCTCTTCTACTGCCTAATTTTCATCCTCTCTGCAATCCATTTCTTGTTTCTTACAAAAATCCTAATAAAACCTTGGATATATAATTATAATTGCTACGCTATGCGACGCGGAAATAGACTAAAATAAAACGATAGATCGAAACGCAACAGAGTCATCAGTCATGCGAAGTAGAAACAAAGATCTTGGTGATTAAGTGTCTAAAGATGTATGTTGGTATTTTAATTGTTTAGAGGAAAAGGAATATGAGCCAAAAAAATTGGCTTAGGCTAAGCCAAGCCAATGAGGTGATGACACCTCATTAACTTTCATTCATACCACCCAAGTGAATTAGTGGGAGCGGAGCGACCTGCCCGAATTCATGATTTTTAATGAGGTGTCATCACCTCATTAATGGCTTAGCTTAAGCCAAAAATTAATTGGCTTAGACTCCCCTTTCTATAATTGTTTAAGTATCTAACAAACAATAAAACATCCGTAAAATACCACACACTCAGAAAGAGAATCAATATTGGGCATGTATTTATTTTTCTCAACTCTAGCTATCAATGAAAATATACAATTTTTTATAGGAAAATCGAATCAATGACAAAGGAACTTAATGTGTTTTTAGAGAGCATGTTAGTTTTTTCTTAAGTTGAGCCACAAATACACCAACTATAATTTTTGGCCCTCCTCAAATTAGAGTATGTTCAATTGCACACTCTTATCTAAGGGCATGTACATTGTTAAGTAGAGATGACAAATTGGATATGAACTCACGGGCATTCGAAATCCAATCCAACTTAAAAGGAGTATTTGCTCGTCTTTTCTGTTGTTAATTTGTTCATGTAAGTGACATTACAACACAATTGAATAGGATGACTATGCTCTTGTTGCTACAATATTCAAAGCTAATCAAGATATTCACGATCCACTTAAAAAAAATTAAAAAAAAAATTCTTCATAATTTTCTTGGATGTAAGATTATTCAATGTATTCCTGGTTTGTTTCATAGCCTTTTCAATCAGAATTGTCTTGTATGTTTTGTCAATATAGCACACGGTCAACCTTTAACACAACACGAGACAAACATTGTACTTAAACAAAGAAGAGACCAAGTGTATTAGAAAGATCAATCAAAAGAAGTACTCTATTCGTAAATGCTGATGATTTTATCAGTGATTCATATGCACTTGTGGTAACAAATTCAATTGAAAATAACCTTATCATCAAATAAACCAATCACTCAATAAATCAAACAAGCAAATGGTCAAATAACCTTATCATGTATAATATTTATGTGTGATTGTCAACATGACAGTTCGCGTTTGCCCATATAGCATTCAACACAAACATTGTACTTAAACAAAGAAGAGTCCAAGTGTATTAGAAAGAAACAGAAAATGAACGATCAAATTAAGTAATCTATTCGCAAATGCTGATGAGTGATGGTTTTATCAGTGATTCATGTGTACTTGTGGTAGCAAATTCAAATGAAAATAACCTTATTATCTAATAAACCAACCAAACAGTCACATAGTTTCCAACACGATGGCACACACGAATTGCCAGCTCTAGAAAACGCTGTACTTAAAGTCTTAAACAAAGAAGATTCCAAATGCATTAGAAAGAAGCAGATAATGAACAATCAAATTATGTAATCTATTCGCAAGTGCTGATGAGAGACGATTTTATCAGTGATTCATGAGCACTTGTGGTAACAAATTCAAATGAAAATAACATTATCATCTAATAAACCTAATAAAAAATCAAACAAATGGTCACATAGTTTTCAACTTTCCATGGAAACTGAAAAACCGAACAGTCCCAAACCAAGCACAATCGCAGCTGGACAATGAAAAGCAATAGGTATAGTTTTTTGTGTTGATGTGCGACAGTGAAAGAGTGAGAAGAAGAGGAAAACGTACCATTTCTAGTAGAGCTTCGTTGTGTAGGCGCTATGGCTGTGTCACTGTGTGTCACTGTGGTGGTGGTGCTGTTCGGCGTCTGCTTCTCTGCCCAACCACTCTCTGTTTTCACTTCACTGCACAAAATTAGAGTGATTTTCATAATGTGTATGGTCTTGGAACAGAATGATGAAATTGGGCCTTACATAATCTATTTTTATCTTCCAAGTATATAACGGCGCCAGAAAATTCATACTCGCCGGAAAATAACTAACACTAACACAATCAAATTTTTGCTCAAAATACAAAAATAAAATTCGATTGAAAAAATATCTCATAATGTTGAATACAAAATTAAAACCCAAACAAATCAAAATTAAAACTCTAACACAAGCAAACTAACAACAAAATTGAAACCACAACAAATCTTAAATCTGAGTATTGAAACCCTAACATTCATTTTGAATTTAAACCCAAAACCTGTTTGTTTTTAGGCTGGCCGGCGGTTTGTTCGGGGGCTGTGGTGGTGATGGTTCTGGCGGCAAAGACGGAGAACAGTGTGAGGGAGGTGGCTGCTGGGCCTGGTTTATGGGAGCACGAACGGCGGCGTGGCTGCGAACGGAAGTGGCGGAGCAGACGATCGGCGGTGGCGGTCCGGTGAGATGTGTGTTGGCCGAGCAACTGGAGCAATCCACAGCCGGCGAGATGTGGTGGCTGAGCAAGGTGGAGGCAGCAACTGAAGCAATCTGCTGCTACGAAGAAGATGATGGAGCCGAGAGAGGAGAGGAGAGGAGAGAGAAAGTGAGTGTGTCATGGAGAAGAGAGAGAGTTTGTTAGGGGTAGTATAGGAATTTCACAAATACAATTAGTCATGTGTCTCTCACATGATGTGAGAAAGTGATAAATGAAGACATGCAATTTGAATTATCTATTGCTGCAATGGCGTTTGTTTGGATCATTTGGTAATGACCACTGAATAGCTAAGAGTGTAATCGTATGTATTTTCTTGTACTTGAAGTGTGGTCTTATTGGGGGCTATTTTAGTCATTTGTTGCATTTCAATCGTCACGATTCATTGATTTATCATGTGGGAAACACGTGTTGTTGTTGACATGGAATTAGCGACTTTTTAGTTTTCATGAATAGATCGAGTTGGACTGAACTCAAATATTAATAATAGAACTTACGCTGTATTTTTGTCGTCGATCACATGAATTCTTCATGCAGTGAGCTCAGAGTTTGTTGTCACTATAAACAACAAAAGAGAGAGATGCAACGATATAACACCAAACTCTATTTTTAATCTATGCAAGATATCGCTAGCATGAAAAAGTACATATGTACGAGCAAAAAAATGATAGTCAACACAAACACGTCAAACATATTCTGCATGACATAACTAACACTAAAAAAAACTCGCGATCTGTGACGGAAATTCTGTCACAAATATGTGAATTTCAGTCACAAAATGTAATTTGTGACGAAACTGTGACAAAATATTTTTGTAATTGTTTGAGTTTTCACAAATGTGTGTCTGTGACGAAAATATTTGTCACAAATGTGTATATGTGTTATGGGATAATTCAAATTGGTGTCATTCGTAATTAAGTCTTTTCTTTTCTCGGAGATGGATGAAATTAATAGAAAAATGTTTATTTTGGACCGAATTATACTCAATTTGAATTATTTTTTTAAAAAAATTTGTCCCTTAATTGTTCATATTTTATAAATTGATTGTCAAGTTATGCTATTTTGTTTCAAATTGATTCAATTGATATCGATGTCGTCAAATTAAACTAATTTGACAAAAAAAAATTGAGAAAATTGTTTGTTGATGTGAAAATCACTTTGAACTTAAGTAAGCTAAGTTTACAAATAAGACAATTTAGAAACAAAGTTGTATGATTGGAGTATTTTTTCCAAATCAAAATTGTCAGCCTTGTACGTCGTTGTTTGAGTCTTCTTTTCCAAAGTCAAGGTCAAGTCAAGGTCAAGGT
>JAYMTF010002776.1:0-17105 GCA_036897485.1 Pelargonium nanum | reverse complement strand
TAGGGTTTGTTTGGGAAAGAAGGGCAAATTCGTCATTTTACATCTTAGTTAACTGGGTTAGTGACGGAACCAACTCTACAAACCATAAGGTAGGAAATAGTTCGAAAACAAACCAAATGAATACCAGGTGAAATGTAAGCTTACCATAAGGAATGAAACTGCAGTTACCCAAAAAAACACATTGGAGACTAAATTAATTTTGAATGAATTTAGGGTGTTCTCTAAAATTGTTATTTTGTTGAAGTCCTAAAAGTTATTTTAACTTCCTTCTTCACAGTTCACTCGCACACACTCCAACAGCCAAAGTATATCACAGAAAACCCAAAACCCACAGATACTATATATATGTATATACAGAGCCTCACCACCCAAACCCTCCCCAACTCCGTAACCATGGACTCCTCCTCCATCGCCCAGAAAACCTGGGAACTCGAAAACAACATCCTCCCCATGGACACGCCCTCCACCACCACCGTCGCCGACCCCTCCTCCGACGCCATCTTCTACTACGACGACGCCGCTCAGGCCAAGTTCCAGCAGGAGAAGCCCTGGGCCAACGACCCCCACTACTTCAAGCGCGTCAAGATCTCCGCCCTCGCGCTCCTCAAGATGGTCGTCCATGCCCGCTCCGGCGGCACCATCGAGGTCATGGGCTTGATGCAGGGCAAGACCGACGGCGACGCCATCATTGTCATGGACGCCTTTGCCTTGCCGGTCGAAGGGACCGAGACTAGGGTTAATGCCCAGGCCGATGCCTATGAGTACATGGTTGACTATTCCCAGACGAACAAGCAGGTTTTTAATCCCTAGAACCCTAATGTTGCTTTCGGTGCTTTATATCAAAAATTCTAAACCCTAATGTGTGTTTCATGTTATTTTAATTTTGTTGTGATGGAAATTGAAGTGAAAAACCTAATGTTGTTGCCTGTATTTGATTGCCAAGAGAACATAGTAATTGAAATTTGGATTATTACATTGTATGTTTTGTGCACTGGTGTTATGAATGTTAGGTATGTTGCTCGATCAGTATAAGCACTTGAGTGAAAGGTTATGATTTGCTTTGCTTTGTGAGGGTTTAATCACTCTCGTGTATGCAATTGCTGTTTTGCGGCTTTATTTCATTGCCATAGCTGTCTTCGGTTTCAGAAGTATTATCTTCAGTTAGATATTACCTATAAAAGACCTTTAAGAATATTTAATTTGAAGTTACTTGAGTTAATGCTTAGTGATAGCTTTTATTGTTGATAACACTTAAAGAAGGGTGGATTAGTGCATGAGACTCTCACCATTGTGGGGTCTAGGTAGGGAGGCTATTTCCTTGGTCACCTTTCTTACTTTAAATGTTTGGGTATAGGCGGGGAGGTTGGAGAATGTGGTCGGTTGGTACCACTCTCACCCTGGTTATGGATGCTGGCTGTCTGGTATTGACGTTTCCACGCAAATGCTCAACCAGCAATTTCAGGAGCCCTTCTTGGCAGTTGTTATAGATCCCACAAGGACTGTTTCTGCTGGAAAAGTTGAGATTGGAGCATTCCGAACATATCCGGAAGGGTATAAGCCTCCAGATGAACCAGTCTCTGAGTATCAAACAATCCCTTTAAACAAGATTGAAGACTTTGGTGTGCACTGTAAACAGGTATATCATCCATCATATCTTTCTTTCAGAACTTTTGATCTATTGCTTACTGACTGATTTGGTGTAATTATTTTTAAAACCGACAGTATTATGCTCTCGATATCACATATTTTAAGTCGGCTCTTGATTGCCATCTCTTGGACCTGCTGTGGAACAAATATTGGGTCAATACCCTTTCATCTTCACCTTTGTTGGGCAATGGAGATTATGTTGCTGGGCAGATTTCTGATCTTGGTAATTCCTTGGTTGCTTTCATTTATTTGTGTTGCATCAAATTACTTGTTGTTTAAGTATATTGGCTCAGTTGCGTGAGTAGATGGCTCTGGTGTAGCCGATATTGCTTTAATGTTAAGTATGCACCTAGGTTTCTTGTGCTCATTCTCTAAATTTCCGATAGTTTTTATTGATATGAAATTATGTTCTTTGTATCATGCAGCTGAAAAGCTGGAACAGGCAGAGAATCAGTTGGCTCATGCTCGCTTTGGGCCATTAATTGCACCCCCTCAGAGAAAAAAAGAGGTCAGCTTAGCTTTCTGTTATTTACATTGTTGTGTCTTGTTCGATACACAATAACAGTTCTTTGTACTTTAATCTGTGGATGCCATGATTTTATTTTGTTTCATGTTTTATAATCTGTAAAAAGATCGCTGTAAGTCATAGTGCTATAATGTCTGGTCTGGATGCCCAATATAAATTATCTACAATGTCTGGTCTGGATGCCCAATATAAATATCTACAACGTCTGGTATGCCTAGTTCATGTTCTGTGTGTTACTGTTCTGTCATGGGGCTCTTGGTATTATTATGACATACAGAAAAGTACAAGAGGCACACACATTCCCCTGATTTGAATATGCACAATCTACGATTGTTAAGTCATGTATTGGGGTGCCTAGTTTGTGCTGGTATGTAGGTGTGCTGTCATAGGTTCCTCAAGATTATTCGAGACTAAAGCATAAAAAGATGTGCATAAGGCCTTATATATCCTTTCAGTCTGCTGTCTATAGAATGCTTCATTCATTTACTAGAGTGTCTAGCCATATACTTCTGACATATGTTTGTTGATTAAATAGTTTATTCTTAGCCATTTTGTGTTGTGGGTCTTGGAGAATGGTTTAGGATATTTTTTTCCGTATATGTTTGACCATCTAGAATGTGGAGAAACGGATAACATAATCCCTAGGTTTGCTCTGTGTACTTTCTGGATCTTTGAGTGTACTTGTAACCATCTGATCTCTCTTTCCTGTAAAAATTAATGTCAAGAAGGCAGCTTTACAGCAAAGAGTGCTGTATTTTTGCCTGTGTATAAATATACACACCCAATCGTCATTCACACACACACACACTCACAAACACCTAGGTAGCTAATTCCTTCCATTTGCCCAAATTGTTGCCATTAATCAACCAGAAACTTATGTGGTGACGCTGTGATACAAAATATTGTATATAGTAGGACCATTATGGTAATTTAAGATAGTCAGTTGACAATATGCAATGTTTTCTCTTCCCAGAAAAATAAAAGGAGACATCCTAATTATGTACTTTACATGTGCTTATATGGAACTGATGACCGCTTGAAGTATGTATGTCTTTTTGTCACATATAGTTGAAATATTAGACTTTATATGAAAACAATTTTATTTAGACATGTATGTATTTGTATGAATTGGGATTTTGTAGTAGTTGCTCATTGTTTCACTTTTTTGGTAGTTTATGACTTTATGACAGATGCAACTTGGTTTATCCAGAGAACCAAAAACAAAGTTGAATCAAAAGAAACCTTAATTCATTATTTTGCCCAATTCTTGGTTTTGGGATCAAACCAAGTTGCACCCATAGTTTGTCATGTAAACATAAAATTGCAGAGGACCAAATATAGGTATATTTTGTAATTCCCTTAACTGTCTTAGTCCATTAAACTCTCATTTTATCTTTTAAGTAACACAAGGATAGATCCATTCTTGTTCAAATGAGAGGACGTTGCTTGGGGGGTTTTTATTTGGTACTATGCTAAGTTGCCCGTGTTATCTCATTTTACATTTATCTGAACATTTGTAATTGCAGGAAGAATCTCAACTTGCAAAGATCACTCGCGATAGTGCAAAGATCACTGTGGAGCAAGTGCATGGTCTAATGTCACAGGTTTGAATTCATTCCAACACTTGGACATTTTTTTCTAAGGCCACAAGTAATACTGCCTTTTGAAACTTTTAACCTAAACAAATGTATTATTAATGAGTTACTTTCATTTGGTTTAAATACTCACAGGTTATCAAGGATGTTCTTTTTAACTCTGTGCGTCAAGCCAACAGGTCTCAAGCAGAGCCATCTGACCCCGAACCAATGGTTGAAACCTGATGTTGATATTTGATGAATTCTTATCATCCAGATGCTGCGGCCTTTACCTGCAAACCAAAAGTTGAAAGCAAGACATTGAGCCCAAAGGGTTTATGAAGTTTCATTACCTTTTAAACTTATGTAAATCCTTTGGACACATTTACCTTTGAATAGCTTGGGGTCTCACTGCCTGTTTTTGGTAGGATTCTTAGAGTTGAAACTGTTAGATCCTTCTTTTTATAAGTTTAAATGATTAAAATTTATCAGTTGCCCTTCTTTTGGTCTTCATAACTTGTCTGCATATGATGAATTTGCTTTCCTTTTAAACTGTTTTTGTAGCCAGATCTTTAAGTAGATTTGGCAAATCGGGTGTCACACGAATCACAACACGGATGTCTATATAGTTTACATGGACTATATGTTGTGCAAAATGTGTTGGATCGTGTTCGCGTCAATCATATTGTGTCAACACAGCCTATATAGTTTTTGTGTTAAATGTGTCCTTGTTGGCTTGTTGGCTCGTGCTGCATACAAACAACAAGCACACACAGAGAAGTATTGTTTGAAATTTGAAGAAAGCAAGCTGGATGAGAAATGGGCTTGGGATTGGGAATATTGTATAAGCATTCCCTGATGAGTTCAGTTTGTTTGGGCCATATATGCTTAAAAGGCCTAGCCCTAGTTTTAATGGGTCAATTTTGAAGCAACCTAGAAAGTGTACAACTATTTGTTCGGTAACACTTTTATGTGTCAATAGTTTTTTTTTTTTTTTTTTTTTTTTTTTTTTTGATTTTTTTTTTTTAAATTTTTTTTTTTTTTTTTTTTTTTTTTTTTTTTTGAGAATTCTATGTGTCTATAGTTTATTTCATTTCATCGTAATGCATTTAAAAACATTTTTATTTGCTTTGTGCTTGTTTGGTAACACTGATTTTATAATCACTTTGTTTGGTAACAAAAGTAGATAAAAGTACTGTATATTTACTATATTATATGTCTGAAAAACAAATCTATAATCTACTGTTTATGATCAACAATTGGTTGTTGATGTTGAACAACTAGTCCTTAATTCTAGACGATGGTTGTTAACTCTTTGTTTTAAATTTATTATTTTTCCAACAACTAGTCGTAATGTACTAACAATTAGCAAATTTAAAAGTATAGCTAATGCTAGATCTACACTATAGACATTTTAACTTTTCATAAAATTACATTTCATTTTTATTTTTATTTTTGACACAATGTCATTTTGTTACTTCTGATCATTGCAGACATAGTAAGTTCAAGAAGTTGTTTTGAATCAATTTCTTGCTTTCGAGAAGTGTTACCAAACATCCTCTTAATTTATGTTAACTTTGTTGTCCATGACAAGATTTTTTCTTCTTTTATTCTCGTTACAATTCCATAAAATAACACATCCTTGTTTGTATAAGTTTAAAAATTAATCTGGTAAGTAGAGTTTTGTCGCTTTGTGATCTTTCGTGTCTCCGAAATCAGATTTGTTAGGTGCCCAATGGAGTGATTAGACAGTAGATGTTTAAGATTATGACATAAAAACCTCAAAACACATGCCAAAACATCCATTCACTATAGTCAAAAGGCATGAGCTTCAAGCTTCCAATGCATGCAATTTGGCAAACAGAGAAGACCACTAATGATATGTTATTACAAGGAAAAGAAGACAAAAATAAAATAAAATGGATGATGGAGAAGTAGCTAGGCTAGCCCAAGGCCTGCAACAACAACAACAACATTATACATATTGCAAATCAAAATGAAATACTCAACCCTATAACATGCCATCCGTGAAGCCTGTCTTTTTCTTTTATAGCCATCTCTATCAATCTTTTTATCAATATACAGTTTTTTTTTTGTTAAAATTTTCTAAAACCAATAAAATAATAATGATGATAACCATAACCATAAGCATAGCCATTGAATTTTTTTATATATTTTTGGGTGACCAGAGGCCTAACCTAAGGGTCCTCATCCTGAAATTCAACCCCTCAGTTCTCTCCTATAGCTATATGTATATATAGTTTTCATAGATATCACAATCTATGAAATGGCCAAAAAGGAATAGCTGAAACCAAATCTTCCACTTTATATGTATATATATCAACAGTGGGTCTTCTGTTGTCACTAGTGATGATGATGAGTAGATTAGATTAGGTTTAGATTCTTATGAGATAGCAAAAAGGTGTGTGTTTTTCACAGGGAATGGTCCTCTTCTATTCATGGGCTCTTCCATATCTACTCACTTTTATAGTGTTAGTGCTTGTGACAATCTCACATGCATTCCAATACTTTGCAACCAACCACTCTCTCTATTATTCACTAACTGTTTGTTTCATGAGATTCATCTCCTCCTACCTATATACACTTTCTTCATATACATGTCATTCAATAATTATATAAACATCACCAAATTAAATAACCAATCTTCATAAATATAGCTAATATCTCAAATGTTTATCTTCAAACAAGAAAAATAATTAAGTTTAAGGAGTTTTTTTTATCAGCAAGCGGTACTTCTATTAAATAAACCCGAAAGGGATAGTAAAAGTACAAATTCCAAGAGGGAAATTTTTTTCGTCCCGCACAGAGAACGGTCTAATACACCAAACTTCAAAAGAGACTCCTGAAAGAACGATATATATGATAGGTAAACGCGAGAACCTGAAACTCTAAATTTATAAAACCGTTTCCCTAGCATGAGCGCTTTCTCTTGATATTGAGCCCCAAAAATACATTATTCACTAAAATTTTGTGTGTTGTATGATTTCATGTGATGCCTGTGAAGAGTGTGTTTGACTCTTAGCCTCATGAAACATCATCTATTTTCGAAAGGGTTTTAGGCAAATGTCAAATTAGGTATTGTCTCGTGATTGACTGGTATTCACCTTTCATGCATATATTTATTTTGCACATAGTGTAGGTTTCTTCACGGTTTGTGCTTCTTTTTTTATATATATATGCACATTCACCAATATATATATGCATATAAGATATTTTGGTGTCATGTACCATATTATATAAAAGCATGTTGCAACAAAATATAAAAATGGATGACCCAACTTCCAAATCCTCAAAATAGATCTTTGAATGTAGGGTTCATGACTCATGAACCTGCAAATCCAAGATCAGCTTAGCTTATAATTTTGAGGACACCAAAAAGTGGGATTTTTTTTATTAATCTATGGAGTAATGATGTGTTGGGAAATCACTAAGCCAAAAAAAGAGAAAAGAAAAGGAAAAGAGGTATCAAAATAGGCATAGATATAGATAGGTGGTGTAGCCACTTGGGTTTTTGAGTAGTGGGTTGTCTACTCTGCCCATCATCTTCAACATGGTCTTGCTATTTGCTACTCCAACCACATTGTTTCACTCTTGTGTTACACTCTAAAACAATACTCACACATTTAATTTCTACTACATATATATGAGTTTGGTCAATTTAACACTTGAAGATTCGTTACGTCTTTAAACAAAATTGAGACACGTAGATAGATACCATGTATTTTTAGCGATATGGTCGGTTAAGTCCACTAGAAAGAATCAGAAAAGCATAGTCATTATAAATTCTCAAGAAAAGTTACTAATTTTGAGATTATGAATATGTGTTGCAAGTCCAAAGTATGCATGTTCGTTAATTAAAACTTGGTAGGAAAAGGTTTGACCCATTTGTGGTTCTTCCTGGCTCGAACATGGATTAGGATGAGTGTGGTATGACTTAAAGGTGCTGATCTCATGCTAATTGCGAGCCCGCGGTAGATATATCATGGTTAGGATAAAAAATAACATATGTTTTGCTACTAAGTCTTGAGGTTATTAATTGAGTTTTCATACAAAATTGAAATGGGTATTTGGCTATTTGCATGATGCATGTATTCAAATAAAACAAGGCAAGCTGTGTGTGTATATATACCCAAAAGAATAATATTGTGAGAGGACAAGCAACAATGGCATGCACTACAAAAGCAGTGGTGACAATAGAATTTGGAGGGTGTATAGTATAGGGGTGGTGGTGGTGGTGGTGATGGTGGGTGGTCCTTCATTTCTCTTGCTCCATAGCAATTGTTTGTTTATTCCTTTGGCATCTTTTTTCTCTACCTCATTTTCCCCTTCCTTGCTTCATTTTGTTGTAGTGGGTCAAAAGGGTCTTTTGGGGACACCAAAATACCAAGTGGGTGTGGGTCCGATTCTCCTATTGAAGAACCACAATCATCATGGCTACCATGAAATGAACCAATTCATATTACCATTATCAATTCTACACTGTTTCACCATTATTCAGGGCTCTCTTGCTAGCTAGCTAGCTACATATTGGATTGGACTACTATTCATCACTAAATCAATTTTGTTTTGTTTTGTTTTGATTTGTTTTGTTTTGTTTTTAACAGTCAAGTATTCAGATTGCATCCGATATCAGCAATTTTAAGTCATATTACACTTGTACTGCTTCTCATTCGACCAATAAAGAATTATAATTGCGCAAAACTCTTCTTACCAAGTTTTAACATAATTGTATATCCTGAAAGTCGAACTTGAGACCTCAACTTAAGCTGGAACAACTCCTACCAACCAATAAACAGTTTGATTCTTAAATCACTACAAAAATTCTTACTTTGGGTGACAACAAAAAATAAGCTGTCACCATGAGTTGGGCTTAGAAACAATGATTATTGGGCCGACATGAATAAAAGTTCAGTAATAGTGAAAATTTGGGCTTTTATGTTTTTGGTGACAGCTTTTCTGTCACACAAAGCTATACTTTCCGTGACAAACCAGCTCCAATCGTGCACATGAGACTTTCCATGACAAGACATTTGGTTACAACCAATTATTGACTTTCCGCGACATGATAGGAATTTGAGCGACTGAATTGGCTGTCGCGGAAAATGAAATTTCTTGTAGTGAATCTCAATCAGATAGGTGGGAGCGGGCAAAATTTAATTTGATTTAGTTAAAAATTAATTTTAAATTGCTTGATCCTCAAGTTAATGAATGATTGATGAAAA
The DNA here is from genome assembly GCA_036897485.1 of Pelargonium nanum. Taxonomy (NCBI): domain Eukaryota; kingdom Viridiplantae; phylum Streptophyta; class Magnoliopsida; order Geraniales; family Geraniaceae; genus Pelargonium; species Pelargonium nanum. The sequence goes on along the minus strand of JAYMTF010002776.1, from coordinate 8,115 downwards.
GCCAATTCAAATTCAATTTAGATTCCAAAATTATTGATGAGAAGGAATATATATACATAGAAAAATGGATAGCGAAGATTGTATTATGAAGGTCATGTATTGCAACCACTAGGTGCTTGATGTTTGTCTTTAAAGAAAAAAGAAGTGGTGATGACAAATGGGGGATAGGGAGTATATAAAATTTTGAGAAAAGCTTGACAATTACAAAAGTGGTGACAATGCCCATTTGGGGGAGGTGTTTATGCTTACTTGATGCTCATTTTTTCATGTGTTGTTTATATTCTTCTTTATCTTTATCTTTTCATTATCATATTCTTTTTTTTTAATACCCATAATATGGTATCTTCAAACTTTTTTAATTTGGTAACTCAGAAATACATCAACTTTAATAAACGGTTACCTGATTTTCTATTTGTCTTTTAGGGCATGTTTAAGAGTAGATCGGTTGTGACCGGCCTCTAAAAAATGTTCTTATAAAATATTTTGAAGTTAAAAAATAAGGTTAAAAAAGTCTGTGTATTATCCGGTTACTATTGATTTTCAATTAAGTAAAAAATATACCTATAACGATTACAATCTGGTACTTCGTTAATGCGCTTGTTTTCGATGGTTAACGAAGTGTGTTAGGATGTTGTTTGTCGTATTCTCCAACTGTTAATGAAATTTTTTAAGTATGGAGTTTTATAAGTCTCAATGTTTCTCTTTTATGTCAATATTCCATGTTAAGGTACGTCGGACGGTGATGTCTTGTGACATGCAAGGCAACCAAAAAATGAGGACTCTACAAGTGTTTCCAGGACGCCGCCTCAGGCGTGAGAATGCGATCTCAAAGGAATACACGAATTCTCTAGAGAGCGTTTTAGAGAGAAAAGTTAGAAAGAGAAACTAATTTATGAAAATGAAAATCACATTCTCCTACCAAGAGAGGCGTATATATAGTAATCATCAACATTGACCATGAGTTGACGAGTCACGAGTGATTGGTTAATGATAATGTAGGGTCCACTTCAGGCTCACTTGAGACTTGGAGTTTTGAGTAGAAAGTTTAATTTGTATGAGCCATTTATATTGGTGTCACAAGCATTGTAGGTCTATTTCGTCCATTATCCTTGAATACGTCGTCACCAAGCTTATTGAGCAGTAGTTTTCGGGTAAAGACATGATGAGTGTATGATTAGCTGGGAAATCAAGTCCCGTGATCTAATCGATCGACAACATGGCTTTTTAGGATAGGGTGGACAGCTAATCACATTTTATGGATTCATCGTACATGACATTCCAAGTAGACTTACGGATACATGTAACATTTTATTAGGTTTATAAGATAATTATAGTAACAATGTGTATGACCAACCATGGTAGCCATCAAGAGAATGAGTATTACACTTGCACTACAAGAGAAACTGCAATAAGATACGAAATCAGCTACAGGGTGCCCTCCATCGCAATTCAGCTATAGAAAAAAGTTACGGATCCGTCACAAATTTTAGGCGGGAATGAGACCGCCAAAATTTGAGGTCCAAACTAGAAGAGATAGATTTCTGCCCCCAGAAGTATGGACGATGAGTTATACGACGAAACCTCTAGCTCCCAGGCACCATATCGCATGCACATCTTTTCCTCATAATTTTCCATCCAACATAGTGGGCTTGGCTCATTTTTTTGCGTCAAGGACATCCTTATTGGACGAGGCACATGCCACCGTGGACCGTATGAATGCCAGTTTATGAGACAATCCATTTTGGAGCAACGATGGATATGCTTGGGCCAAGTTTGCGCCGACAGACATGTTATGATCATGAGTTGTTGATGAATACCCACGAAGACGCGAGCCTTGCTTGGGCCAAGTTTGCGCCGATAGACATGTTATGATCATGAGTTGTTGATGAATACACATGAAGACGCGAGCCTTTAAGAGGGAACGAGATGAGATATGACTACTAGATCCATAGTTTGAAATTTTATGTCATGATGAGCATACAGAGGGGTGAATCGAATTGTTCGTAGTCTCCAACATACAATATATATGAGGCAAGTACAATTTATGAATGCATTATGAGAAGCTCCACAGACAGTCATCCCGATATCGACGTCCCCCATTTCAAAAAGACGATCATTATTCTTAGGTTCCTATCTTTATTATTCGAACTCATAATTTATTAATATTTTTAATTAATGAAAATTGTATGTCACTATTTTATTATTAATTTGTATATTATTATTTCGAAAAAAATTACAATGTCTTTATGGATGCAATTGCGACACTCTTTTGCAAACAAGATCGCCGCAAACATCTAAAATTCGTTGCAAATAGAGTAAATTTTGTAGCATGATGGTCAAAATGAGGTTGTAATTAAATGACATGTTATTGATTCTTCAACAAATTGCAGTCAAACAAACATATCATCATCATACTCATATTTCATGGGAGATTGATTTCCCATTGCAATATATAGTTGTTGCCTCAAATTTCCACATGGCCCTCCATTTTTGACTAAATCTTTCTCTCTACTACTACTACTACCAGTAGCTTTTGGAATACTCGTAAATCGTAATATATACATAAAGTAGCAATAAAATAAATTAAAGCACATATAGATTTTTTAGAAATGTGTACGTGCTGGTACTGGTTTCTTGAAACCGTACGCCACCAAACTGGAGATCCGATTAAATTAATATTTGTTTTTCCACCGTTTCAGGACAAAAAATACTATATAGTTATCGTCTTCTAGACCTTCTCAAAATAAACAACTACAACATTATTCAACGTTCAACTTGTAGAAATTTAATGTTTAGTGAGAAACCAAATAAAACGGTCCATCACCTCTGTCTCTGTGTTTCATCATTTCTTTATTGGTTTTGGATTTGGAACCTCAACACAACAAACATTTGTACGGACTAAGCATTTGGTACTTTCAATTACAAATCTACATACATAGTACAAAATTTTGGAAGGTAAGTTGAGAATGTTTCTAAAATGACTATAAATGGTCATGGTCATGGTCATGGCTTCATATTTTGGTCATCATTTTAATAATAGTCTTCACCTAATTCTCCTCCTCCTTCTGCTAACTAATTCATGTTTTCCCATTCATTCTTTCCAAATTTGCGCTATTTAACATTTGGGACCAAATTATTTCGCTCACCATATTAGACATTAAATCAATAATACAAACGCATAATATAGAATTTAAAAGATCATCCAAAAACAAAAAATTAATTAGACTTGTAAATCGATTCAACTCTCTGCTTTTAACACGAAATACAATGACTTTGTCAACGGATGAGTCATGCTGTTTGCAGATTTTTTAATAGGAACAAACTGCAATCTACTAAATTGATCTAAAAATGCTTAAACATCATGAATTGATGTACCAAGGACACTAAAGTGCAAACTGCTAAATCGGATCGAAACACAAAAGTTTGGAGATTATTTTTATTCGAAATACGAAAGTTCAATAACTATTTAGGATTAAAAATATGTTCATGGACTAAATTCGATTGAAACATGAAAGTTCATGAACCAAGTTTTGTCTTTTACAATGTAATATAGAAATAAAAGTAAGATATAGAATCTAACCTAAGGTAGAGGATGAGAGAAAAGGACAAAGGTAAAGTAGCATAGTTATTGGGGGGTGGCATCATATTCACATTCATATTCAATGGAAGGGTCTAATTGTTCCGTACGGAAATGTTCAAACTTCAACTGTTACTTACTATATTATAGTGTGTAATATAAAATGGTACGATAGGGATAGCAGAAAATGTGCAATAAATAAAGGAAGGTTCAAATTGCATAAATTATCAACATAGGTAGGCGTAGGTGTGGTGTGGTGTTGACTCACCAATACTCCAACAAAAACAACCACGTTTCGTTTTACCCTATTTTCAAAAATCACTACCCATATTTGTTAAATAAAAAAATAGAGTAAAAGATCTAATTTAGTTCCTAAATTTTCGTGTTTCCATTCAATTTTGATCGTTAAATTTTTGTTAATAAAAAATAGTCATTGAACTTTCGTGTTTCAACCTAATTTGTTTCATAATTTATTAAAACAAGAAATAGCCCATAAACTTTTGATATAAGCTCTAAGGACAATGAGCATTTTAAGCAAAATTTGAAAGTTCATTAGAAAAAATTCATAAAATAAATTAGGTCAAAACACAAAATTCATGAATTATTTTGCGATAAAAACAGTATATGGCTTAGATTAGATCGATATATGAAAGTTCATTGATCAAATTAAATTTTTATCAATTAAAAAATGTGAAGGATTTGCAAGATCTCAAATACTTATTTACTTGTGAAGCCATTGTGTCAAGTACAAAACAGTAGCCCAGGTGTTTCCATGATTTGGTTCCTAAAACATCTTTTTGCCACACTAATTTATTAATTAACAAACCATTTATTTTAATTTTTTACACAAAAAAAAAAAAGGAAAGAAGAAGAAGAAGAAAACAAAGGAGGAAGATTATTCAAGTAAAAGAGGCAAATGGAAGAGGAAGTCAAGAATGGACTGAAAGGGCAGCTTCAACTTCCATTGTTATGTCATGTGTGGGGCTAAGATGTTGAGATTTTTGAATTTTTTGAATTTATGTTTAATATTAAATTTTACTTTATTTTTTGGGCCACAATTGTCAAATGCACATTATAATTAAACTTACTATTTGTCATTCCATTAGCAATTAATTTAATTAAGAGAAAACATAGGATGTGAGCACAAGTATTTTGATATATGTGGCCACATTTGAATATGCTTTTAAAAGCAAAGTTTTCACTGTTTGATGTGTTGGTATTAAATACACTAATTGGGGTTTAAGGTGGAGACAAAATTATAATTTAGTGTTGTGAGTATACTTTTTCCCACCATCCTAATTATGTTGGTTTATCTCTTTTAGAGTAAATATAAATGTTCATAAAAGAAATACAATTGCATTAAAACCTTGTTATGAAGAATCTTTCAAAAAAAACCTTGTTATGAAGAATATTTTTTTCATTTTTGTACTTCTATTAAACTTGTTACAAAAAAATATTTTTAGTTAAAATTAAACATGAAATCTCACAAACATGATAAAATTAAAATTAAAATTAAAATTACTATTATTAATTAAAATTTTATTTTGTAACAAAAAAAGAATATTATTTGAGTAGAATGCAAAATTTTCATAGAAATATACAATGATAAACTGAGTTGTTAACATATGCATATACTATTTCTAAATAACTAAACGAGCACAATGATTTAAAATAGTCATAGGGTGGCTACTTGTAAATCTTGGGTACAAAACTTCATTATGGGAACCTAAAATATTAATAAAAAGATTCGAGAAATCATGCATTTTGATTTATTGGGGTACTCTATATTTAAAACTCATATATTCTTTTTTTTTTTTTTTACTGGGATGTTTATAACTTTATTAAGCAAAACACTGCATAAAAACCAACATACAATGTAAATAGGAAAACCTAACTAAGGTTCCAAAACTAATCCAAAGACCTAAGGAATCGATAAACAAACCATAAACCATAAACCCATCTTGAAACAACCTAGACTCGCTTTCAAAAGACCTTCTCGGATCATGCCCGAAAAGAAAAACAAATCAGGGACACTAGTTTTCACTTCCCCCCAATCTGCGAAACCGACTCCTGGCTTCTCATCCCCCTACCTCGGTCCGGACCTCCTACTCCTCGTGTCCTCCGTGACCCGAACCCGTCACGGAGTCCCCTCTTTTGGGTCATCACTCGGCTTGGCGAGCCCGGGGACCCAAGGTCGCCCCTGTACCATTTTTTGGCGCCTCCTCCTCTACCATCAAAGCTCTCCCATCCTCATCCGCTGAAAGTCCCCTTTTTCTTTTAAACACAGTCATTGTCTTCTGTCTCTCCTCCAAGATCTCCTGAGTATCCGGAATTATTGGTGTAGTCTCCTCCTCCGTCTTCTCGCCCCACTTCTGATCCGGTCCAGCGAATCCATTGTGCCTCTATATTCGAGCGTTTCCCCTTCGGGGCCACCAAAGAAGGCCCAAAAGCCCTGTCCACCCCCGGATCCTTGATGAGTTTCAATCTTGCACAGTGTCTTTCCATATGGCCCAGACGCCCACAAAAATAACAAAACACCGGTACCTTCTCGTACTGGAATTGTACGATATGGCTCCCGGATTCGGCAAGTTCCAAAACCGCACTCCTCCTAAGCGGGCCCCGCACATTGAACTGAACTCTAACTCGAGCAAATGAACCCCAACCTCCCCTGAAATTGAGAGGATCTGTCTCCACAAATTTACCAATGACATTCCCAATGTCCATACAAACACGTTCCGTCATATAGTGCATTGGTATCCCTCTCATTTGGACCCACAAATCCAGCGTACACAGCTCCTTACTGTATGGGCTATCCTCAGATCCCAACCTTTCCAGCAAAAGAACCTTTCCATTATAGGTCCAAGGCCCTTGCGACACTACTTTCGATGCGTCATCCTCATCATACAGTTCAAAAAGGTAACGAATAATATTGGAAGGGTTTGGTGATGAGTCAAACAGCTCACTCATCGTCACTCCTTTCTTTGGCCTCCATAGCCAAGCTAACATTTGCTGCATATTGAGGTAGTTCACTGGGGCCTGTGTCAGGAATCTTCCCACAAAACTGATGATCGTCCCACTCCCTGTTACCGCCCTACCATCCGATGAGTTGTATTTTAACACAGCCATCTCGTCCCCCATATCCATGTCTCGGACGCCTTGCACCAGTCCCTCCATAGCTGCCGTGAAAGGACCAACTCCTCCCCCCTCGGCTCTCGCTTCAGTCGCTCGCCCATCCTTCCCACCGGAGATCCGGCGATCCATCCCTACAGCCCCCCCTCCTGGTACCCCTGACACCACCTCCCTACGCCATCCGCTCGATCCCTCACCCCCCTTTTCTCTAGCGGATTGAACCGATCCGTCTCTCGCACCTCCCTCGTCAACAGCTGAACCCCTACCTTCTTTTCCCCCCATCACCACCGCCGACCCTTCCAACTGGTTCATGATCAGACCTAAAACAACCACTTCTACACGAACTTCCCGGAAACTATGGAGCCGATAACTACCCCACATGCTTCCAGCTCCCCTGTCTTATACTGCACCGCCCTATCACCTTGAATCCGAAACCCTAGCCGCCGCCCTCACAACCCAAACCCTAGTTTGGACTCCCTATCGTAGAGAGAAAACCGCCCGTATGTGTAAAGTGTTAAAAAATTATAAAAAAACTAGTTAGTTCTGGAAATTTTATCCCTTGTTGTCACTCTTATCTCAATTTAAATCCAGTTTTTCAAAATAAATAAATCCATATATTCTTTCTTTATGCATTGTGTGGAATTTATGAATCATTTGATCAAAAGTAACTTAATTAGTTAATTTCTTCCTCTTCTTTTTGTTCCAAAATTTTCATATGCATGGGACTCTTCCATATCATTAAATATTTAAATGTTTTATTTAGAATAAGCTAGGGTTAATACATTGCACCATTAAATTTTATTCATACGTACCCTAACAATTTTAGTAGACTCAAAACGTTTGTATGTTATTTTTTTATTTATGGATGTTTGTTTGTTAAATTAGTTATTTTATTAAAATATTTTAATTTGATTAATAATTTCTATAAAACTTCGCTAAAAAAAATAATAATTCCTATAAAACTAGTCTTTTGTACAATGAAGAAAAAATAATTCAAGTCACCTGTTTTTCTTTTTAACTTAAACCCATAAAATGAAATATTTCATTACTACTCACAAAGATTTTATTTATCTTCTTTTCATTTGTTATTGATTTTATCATTTTTTGTATTCATCATTTAGGTCTACCATTTGTTAAGTTTATTTTCTTTTTGTTCTATTATAATAATTAAATAGTTTTAAAAAACAGAATTATTCAAAACCCTAAAACTCTTTCCTCTGGAAACCCTAGCCGTCTTCTCTAGTTCTTCGTCTAAAATTTTTTCTTGAACCACCGCCGGTCTTTTTCTGATCGGCGGTGGTTCAATCTTTTCTTATTTGCATTACTTATTGAATAAAAACAGATTCAACTTGATTAGACTTGTTCTTCCGTTGGATTCATCGATCACTATTGGCTCCCCGCATTCGATC
>JAYMTF010002775.1:0-17109 GCA_036897485.1 Pelargonium nanum | reverse complement strand
TTGCATTCTTAGTTTGACTAGATTTGATTTTCTATGTTATGTCTTTTTTGTACTTAGTTCGTATTATTTATTAATGAGAAGTACTAGCATATTCCCTTCAAAAAAACCAAAGTACCAAACTATTGGGACTAATGATTAAAGTTAAACATTGATTTTTAAGCATAACTACTGCAATGCTCAGTATTGAGTGAAAAATAATAAAACTAAATGTATAATGATAGAATGCATCCAAAAAAAAAAGGTATAATGATAGAATGTTCAATAATGTTTTATTTATTATTATTACTATTGAAGTCTTTCGTTTAAGAAAATTTTACACAGTTTCTATAAAGTTTTGAAATTGAACCGGTGTTAACCGACCAATGTGACGATGACTTAATTTATATACATTTTTCAAATAGTTTGCAAAATACCAAAATTTAAATTGTCTCGTTACCTTACTATCTCGTAGAATCCAACTGATTGAAACGAAAACTTAGTCATTTGAAGAGTTCAACTTTTGATCCGCTTTTTAAGTAATTGACTACAATTAGAAAGTAGAGTTCACAACAACCACTATGAAGTTGCTCTCATTGAATATAAACTCATTAAAAAACAATGGGCCCCACAACATATGCTATTACAAGTTTACAAAATAAATAAAAAAATTATCTTAAATTCTCTGTTTCTGTCTCTCTCCTTCTCCCCTGCAACTCCTCACTCCTCTCTTCAATCTTTTTTTCTTAAAAAAAAAAGAAAAGAAACTTTTTTGAAACTTTTTTCAGCTTTTTCACAAGGAGTCCCTGAGAACCCACCAGTTTTTTTCTAGGGTTTCTCAACCTCCACCTCCACCTGCACCTCCTATTCTCTCTCCTTTCTCTTTTTTTTTTGCTCTCAACTGCTCCTCCTCCACAACTGCAATCACCTTCAGGTCTGGTGTTTCTTCTCCATTTTTGCCATTTCTTGTTCTGTATTTACCAGCAACTGCTTTCAGAGAGCTAAACAGAAACTGGGCCACAAAGAGAAAATAAAAAGAGGGAATAAGTTCTTAGCTTTTTTGGAGACTTGCTTGTGAAGCAATTTGCTTTGAATGTGACCCAATTTACTGGTTTCATGGGTCTGGTTGAAGACACAAACTTTTTGCAACTCTCTCCTTCTCTCCATTGGGCTTTTTGGTAATTTTCTATGGATCAGCCCTTGAGAGCTTGGATGGGATCAGATGTAGCTCACCAAGTATAGAGTTGGGAAGTAAGATTCTAGATCTTCTTGTGTTTTGTTATTGCAAGAAACCTGTGAAGTGTGTGGTGCCTTTTCTTTAGTAGATCAAGCTTTTAGTTGATATGGGTTTTAATTGCATTTACGATTCAACATTGCTTTGCTTGAGAAGTGAGGAGTTTGAGATTCACAGCAATGAGAACATGGTGTTTGAGGCTGTGCCTGTGTTATAGTTTGATGCAATATTGTGGAGGTGTGCTGTTGTGTTTGTTGATTTGATGGAGGATATAGGGCTGTTTAACCAAGGGTGGATATGGCTCCAATCAAAGAAGCAGACATACTCTGTTGCCCGGACAGCGGTGAGCTGTTCGACGGAGAGAATTGGGATTTTTATAGAGCGGCATTGGCCGTTGGTTTGCAGAGTGTTCTCGAAAATGGGAAGGTTTATTTGGTGGTTGTTGATGCAATGGAAAGACTCGACAATGAGGGGTTTCTCTTCGTTCGTTGGTTTGGGTTCGGCGGCTTTGCTAGTTATAATGTGGAGTTGTTTTATTAGTTTGACATCCATGACTTGCTTGGTTTATTTGCTTCTTAGCATGGTAAGTTTTTCTCTGATTTATTGGCTTTTGGATTTGGTAGTTTATTTACTATTTTGCATAACTTTAATTAGGAGCTAGATAGGTCAAGTTCTTGAACAGTAAGTCGTATAAACAACAGTGAGAAAGATTGGTATTTACATTATCATGTTATGCATTTTCCAAATACGACCTAATATAAAGCTTTAAAGGCCTTCTTCTTTCTTTAGTCCTTGAAGGAACCAATACAAAGTACTTAGAGAAGGCAAGCCTCTTGAATTCTATTTGTTTGATTGAAACTAGATACCATTTGGATTGGAATTTTGGTTCATGAATGAGAATGTAAATAAAAATTCTCATTCATCATGTTTGGATTAGGCATTTTTGTTCATGTGAAAGGTGTTGGAATGATTCCCATTCCTTTATTTTCCAAAATTTTAAATCCAAATGCTACCTTATGGAGTTTCCCTCTTTTCTAGGAACTAGGTAGCACTTTTACTTCTTAATTTATACTAAGCCCGTAGTTCTTGCATCATTGTTGTTAGGGTTTTGTTTATTTATTTTGTTGGTTATTGTTACCTTATTGGCTTAAACAGAATACAATGATTTGTTTTGTTGTTTGGGTAGCGTCAATGTGTTAGGATAATCTAAAAGTCCCCAAAACCAAGCAAACTGACAATTGGACCAATATTTCAGGGGGCTGCCGGAGCTGCTGTTCAGTACTTGGGTTACACTCCCGGTCTTTTCATTGTAGGGCTCATCGCTATTTTGATTTTGTGGATGTATGCTAACTTCTGGATAACTGGGATATTATTTATTGTTGGAGGTATGTATTTGATTCGTTTCTACCAATATTGAATTTGAATCTCAATTGTGTATGCTTTGAGTTTTGATTTAATTGCCTCACTTCATTCATGAGCACCGCTTTTTATTAATTTAACTTCTCTACGAGGTTAGTTTTTATTAATAAACAAATATCACAAGTCACAAGCTTTAGTATTGAGGAAGCCTGAGTTTGTTCCTCGAGCTATGTCTCATTATTTCCAATGTTTTTAACCAAATATCTTTAGGAGCTGAGAGCTTATAGTTGGTGTCTTCATGTGTCTATATGATTAAATATTGAACGCTAAACAAAAGTGATAATTTTTAACATGTATCACTTGTTAATACTTAATAGTAATTCACTTCCCCAGAGAAAGGAAAAACCTCTCAAGAAAGCAATACAAAAGATGTAACTTGAAAAGTGGAGCATTCTATATGAAAATCGAGTCTGTTGTTAAGCAATGAACACATCTCAAAAGTTGTTATTTGTATTCATTCTTCCTCAATACTCAAAGTGAGGTCAAGAAGATTTTTGAAGGAGCAAAGAACCACATATATTGTTTTAATGATGAGCCTAAGTTGGTTATTGTTTCAGATGGTTCCATCTGTTAAACTGAGGCTTCATCGTTACTTCGAAGATAGCGTATGAATTATAATTTTTGTTCAGGAATTAGAATAAAAAATTAGAATTGGACTAGAAATTTTTGGTCATGGAAATGACACTGGAATAAGAATCACATTCCAATTCCAATTTTTTAATCCAATCGCTACCTAAATGGTTAAATGGCTCCGGTCTTACTCAACTTCGTAATAAAGTTCTATTCTCTACTGTGTAAATGCAGGCTATTTGTTCTCCCTAAATCATGCACGATTGGTGGTCTTCATGGCGACAATATATGCTATCTATTCTGTTAAAGTGAGAGTCGGATGGTTTGGTGTTTTTCTCTCAATTAACCTATCATTTTTGTCAAATGACGTGTTCAATTATTTGCTCCAATGGTGTGACAATGTGAGAGAAAGTAGACTCTTCGAAGAGCAAAAAGAACCAGAAACAGTTACAGAAGATTTCTCTGAGGATTGTGGATATACTATTCCTCCCGAAGAGCCCGAAACGATACATCCATGTAAATCATCTAGCAAACCAGCTTCTAGTACATCTGTTATTAAGAACCATACAGAGGCTTCTGCAAGCAAAGTGGTCCGAGAAGAGACAAATTCAATTGATGAGATGAAAAGGATATTGAATAGCGTTGACCATTACGAGGCCTTAGGATTTCCTCGCCACAAAAAAATTGATGTTGTGTTGCTGAAGAAAGAATACCGGAAGAAGGTACTGTATTTTAATTAGGAACGTGCACTGTTGATCGTTGCATAAAATTGTTCCCCACCAAAAGCCTCGATTTAGTTTCTATATTTTTCTCTTTTGCGCAATGATAATTTACCTTATGTTTCTTCACTTACCTTATTTCTTATGTGTAGGCCATGCTTGTGCATCCCGATAAAAACATGGGAAGTCCAATAGCAAGTGATTCATTTAAGAAACTTCAATGTGCATATGAGGTAAATGATTTTGCACAACTTGCTGTTCTATGAATTTCTTTCAGGTCTACTAGTCACTATAGAGCATGTATGTACATAAATTTGAACAATATAAAGAATTGGTATATTTGCAGGTTCTTTCTGATTCTGTGAAGAAGAGAGACTATGATGAGCAATTGAGGAAGGAAGAATCTCGGAGTAGGAGTGTCTGTCATAAATCCCATAGTTCTTCTAGTCAGGTAATATCATGCAATTCCTTGTTAATGTGATTATCAGCAAGGTAGGAGCTATTTTCGTTTTGAAAATTTACTTGGACAAATATAGAACAGAAAAAGATTATGAAACTTTTGTCTTGTTCTTCTGTATTCCGGCCGTTTGATCACCAAAACGAATCCTTTTTAGCATGTATTCCTCATCCCCGTTCCCATTGGGTTGGGAATTTCGGGTTCTTGTTGGGTTTGGGTGTAATTGCCATCCTCTCTAACTCATTGGCAATTCGAGTTTCGGGTTGAAAAGACCTAACCCCAACCGTCTGCAAGAGGTGAGGATCCATATGGGTTTTGGGTCGACTTGCAGGTTTTACATAGAAAATGTGCGGATTAGTGTAGGTTTGCCTGACTCGAAAATTAATCTATGTTATGTGACATGATCCCACAAAAATGTGGGTCGAATTTCGGGTGCCCGCAGATTTGAGTCCAAATTGCCAGCTTTACTCATTATGTCTTTCTTTTTCCTGAGGCAAACTGGAAATTCTTCAATTGTGCATTTCAATTTCACCTATCAGTAAAGATAAGTTGATAAATAATTTGTGTAAGCGGAAGGCAAAAATAAGGTCGATGGGTTTGGTTAGCATTATGTATCTTCGCTAACGAACAAAGTCTCTTAATTGAGCTTATTATTTATATATCACCGACTGAATGACCTATGTGTACTCACCCAATCCATCCTATCATTTTAAGTTAAATACATAGTTTCTCTAACCGAGTTTACTAGCTGATGCATGTTAGATATTTGAGGTAGAAAATCATCTAACGAATTAACGATTCTCTTCATATTAGCAGGAGGGTTCGGGTTATTGCTCTGAAGAGTCAAGACGTATACATTGCACAAAGTGCGGCCATTCACATATTTGGGTGTGTACCAATAGAAGCAAGACTAAAGCGAGATGGTGTCAGGTTAGTATTCTCGTGTGCTTGCTAAAATTTGTTTGGTCTAAACTATATGAATTTACGAGAGTGGTTTCGGTATCAGGACTGCTGTCAATATCATCAAGCCAAGGATGGAGATGGGTGGGTCGAATACAAGGGCTCACTGGTTTTTGACAAGCCTCAAAAGGTAACTTCCTCTTAAGTAAAAATATTTGTACTTTAGCGGTTCTTTGATTGTCAAGAAATAAGTTTGACCTCTGGTCCGATTTTAAAAACGTTGATATTGTTACCAACATGCACCAATAACAGTTATGCTGTCACATTTGATGAATAATTAATATCAACATGAATACGACTCTATTTACAGTGCTTTGACCGTTATGCATTATCACTATGTTTTACGAGTTTGTTTTCTTGGCATCTATAGGTTGAAATACCTCGAGCATTTGTTTGTGCCGAGAGCAAAGTATTTGATGTGTCAGAATGGGCTATTTGTCAGGTCAGTTTGTAATTTGTATTGTTTGTTCATCTGTATAGTTAAGCTTAGAGCTGACAATCCGGGTTCAAGTTCAGGTTGAAGATAACCAACCTGACCCGCTATACGTGCGGCTGCGGGTTGGGTTACGTGTTTTTCATGGAAAAATTCGGATTGGTGTGGGCTTGCCCGATCCAAGTTTTTCTCTCATGCTAACCCAACCCGGGCAATCTGAACCCATAAAAATGTGGGCCAGATTTTGAGTGTGCGGGTTCAAGTTCAAATTGTCAACTCTAGCTTAGCTTTACCTTTGAACCAAAGAAAGGAACGAAAGAATTTTTTCCTGTCCTCGTTCACAATTTCATCTTCCGCCTCTTGTTGTATGTATATTACTTGCAGGGAATGGCTTGTAGACCCAACACTCATCGACCAAGCTTCCACGTAAACATGGTTGGTTTAGAGAAATCAACTCAACGGTCCAACTCGAGCAGATACCCTTGGGATTTGGATGCAGAGCAAATGGAGGATGACGAAGAATTCGAGTTGTGGCTTCAACAAGCTTTGGCCTCAGGCCTATTTTGCGAGACCTCAAAGCGAAGAAAGAGCTGGAGTCCCTTCAACAAGCTGAATCAGAAGAAAGGGAAGAAGCAATGGCGAAGATCATCATACGACTAAACTAAATGTTTCGCTCGAAGTTGAAGTTCCATCCGAGAAATGCATTCCCCCTCGAGGGAAGAGAGGGGTCGGGATTGACCAATGGCTTGTGAGACCGACCTAGGGCTTGGTCTTCTGATAGACTTGTTAGGAACGGATTGGGCTTTCCGGGAAGGAACCGGAAAGAGTAATGAGAAACTTGTAAATAGATTGAAATCTTTTCCGGAGCCTAGCGAAGGTTTTTGATGTCGTGTCAAATATACGCTGACATCGCAACAGTTATGTTCTTGTCCCATTGAGGATTTTTTTCCCTTTAGGTTCAACTGCTAGATGTGTCCCTTGTTCATTGACACTGCAATTGTAATAAACAGGAAGGAAAAAAGTCCAAAAAAAGAGGATAGATATTTTCTTATTGTTGTGTTCACAAGTGACTTTTTTTTGCTGAAAGCTACAATTGTTTGAAAAATTGGAACTGTTTACTTTTGGAAAGTGCATGTGCATCAAATTGGAAGGCACTTGTCTAGATTCCAACTTTTTTTACTCCCAAAGTTTATACAAAGTAAAGTTCATGAATTTTATTTTTAATGCATCAATGTGATATTTGTGGAGTCAAATCTATGTTGACATTTCTTTTTCTACTTTTATTATTCTAAAATTTTCTCTAAATAAAGAAGAGAGTGAAATTACTATACACTTTTTCATGAGAAAAATGAGTTGTTTTTGTTCAATAACCTCTCTACTATTATTGATTATAGTCTCTTCCACATATTTGCCATCAGAAACCGCAGCTATAGATTTAGGAATTTACAATTATGTCCTCAAAATTTTGACTTCTGCGCCGGAGCTGAGCTCCTCCGTCAAGAAAGTGTATTGTTTTGTGAAACAAAAGGCGCCGGAGCTGAGCTACGTTGTGTTCGATTTTGTGAAGCAGAAGACGCCGGAGCTGATTTACTTTGTGAGAGATGTGTTCGATTTTGTAGTCAAGAATGTGTTCAATTTTGTGAAGCAGAGTACGCAGATTGTGTTCGATTTCGTGAAGCAGAAGACGCCGGAGCTTATCTTCTTCGTCAAGGATGTGTTCGATTTCGTGACGCCGAAGCTGATCTCCTTTGTGAAGAATGTGTTCGATTATTTGGAGCAGAAGAGGCAGATTTGGTTCCATTTTGTGAAGCAGAAGACGCCGGAGCTTATCTCCGGCGTCAAGGAGGGTTTCAGTTTTGTAAAGCCGAAGCTGATCTCCTTAGCAGAAAATGTGTTCAGTTCTGCGAAAGTTGAGTTCGAATTTGTGAAGACGAAGCTGACCTCCATCGTCAAAAATGTTTTCGATTATTTGGAGCAGAAGAGACAGATTTGGTTCGATTTTGTGAAGCAGAAGACGCCGGAGCTTATCTCCGGCGTCAAGGACGGCTTCGATTTTGTGAAGCCGAATCTGATCTCCGTAGCAGAAAATGTGTTCAATTCTGCGAAGGTTATGCTCGAATTTGTGAAGACGAAGCTGATCTCCATCGTCAATGTTGCGATTGATTCTGTGGAGCAGAACGCTCCGGAGATGATCCCCTTAGTAAAAAATGTGTTAAATTCTGCGAAGCAGAAGTCGCCGGAGGAGAGCTCCCCGGCCACTGAAGTGTTCGATTCAGTGAAAGAGAAGACTCCTGATCTGAGCTCCGTCAAGGACATTTATAAGACTTTGCACAGTTATGACCTCTCCTCCGCCGTGGAGGAAACCGCGAAACGCTACTTGCCGGACGGCCTCAACCAAATCGCCGCCAAATGTGCCAAATTTGCGGCGGAAGAAGTCTTCTCCAAGCTCCTCCGCTTCATTCCAGGTCTTCAATATCTCTTTTTTCTCTTTAAATTGCCGTCTATATGTTTAAGTTGATTAAGAAACTTAGTTAGCTATTGAATCAATGGAGTTTCATTTGGGGTCTTAATGCAAAACTGCAGGTGGAGGACCAATCTATGGAATAGTTTCGAAACATCTCCAGGGTTCTGAATTGGACCCCATAGTCGAGAGATTAGAGGTTCAGCAAGAGGAGATTAAGAAATTGCATGCTAAGTTAAGCAGATTGGAGAAAGAAGGCAGTGGTTGCACTTGTAGCTGTAGGAACTTGCAAGAACATATAGAGATACAGAAGCCGGAACAATGCCAGATTTAGCTTGAAGTCTCAGTACATATTCTACTAATACTCGTACAAATCAGAATACAGAGAGCCTTGAATAGCACTTCATCGGCGTTCGATTATTTTGGATGATCTCGTGGTTTGATATCGGAATGGCTTATCAGGTAAGAGAAGTATAGTTTTTGCTGAGCAAAATCTTTCATGTGCCATAATGGACTGTTTGTCGAGAAAGTTTGTTATATTATACGCATCTTTGCAGCCATATATGAACTATTTTCTCTGACAATGCAATTAGGTAGCGTTTGGATTAGAATTGTTGTTCAGAAATGGGAATTGATCAATTCTCATGAGAATTAGAATGGAGAAGAAATTAGAGCTGACAATTCGTGTCGTGACACGACTAATTAATCGTGCATTCATGTTTCGAAGGCCCAACACGAACACGATGTACACGATCTCAAAATGTGAGCCCAAATACACGAATTGCCAGCTCTATTAAAGTCTCATTGTTTATGTTTAGATTAAGACGTTTTGGTCATGAAAATAGCTTTGGAATGATAATCTCATTCACATTCTCATTCCATAAGAGAAGCATAGTTTCATCTTCTATGTCAGCAAAATCTTTCCTGTCACAGCCATATATGAACTGAACTGTTTTGTATGATGATGCATTTAGAAATTTTATTCAGAAATGAGAATCGAGAATCCACATGAGAAATGTTTGAATCATGACTTTGGTCTTTGGTCATGAAAATGGTCTCTGACTTGAGAATCTCATTCTCGTTCTCATTCCAAAAAAAATCTTCCGAACACTCGTAGTTAGTCTCTTGCTTACATTAGCTTTGCCTTCTTGCTCACAATGCTGCATCACTTTAGTTTGCCAATATTGTATCTTTTTAACCAACAAGTTTCTTTAGTCTTTCCCTCTGCTCGTCACCAGTCTCGTATATGAACAATTTGTTATGGTAGCGTTTGAATTACAATTTTGTTTGTTTGATTAGATACCTAACAAAGTAACAATACCCGGATATGGACCATTGATTGCTGATCTTTGTTGAGACTGTTAAGTATGAGAAGCTGAAACTGTAGTTACTCTGTGGAAACTGACAGGAGAAGCAAAACTGTATAGAACTCGTCTTCGTTTCGCTTCAAGTTAAAGGATCATCGCTAAGATATCGTGGAATCGCATAGGCGTCTACTGTAGTATCGTGGAATCCCATCAATGTAGTATTAATTTTTGGATTCATTCGCCTTTCAAGGCGACCAAATTATGTAATTCTTCCCCAAAAGTTGTTTCGGGGCCCTGTTAGCTTAAGACTAAATTTTGTACTTTGTTCTTTCAGTCTTGAATAAAGTACCACTTGCTTATAAAAAAAAATTTGACTTTTCATTATCCAACAACATTTCATCTAGCCCAAAAATAAATTAGTTTTTACCACTCCAAAATAAAAGGTTCATAGAGAAGTGAAACTACAAGACTCTTCATCTCTTCCTTAACCTTTTCAATTTTTTTGCATGAGCTCAAGAGTGAAAAATGGAGTATTTTTCTTCAATAACCTCTATGAGACTCACTAATATTTTGACTCTTCTACTGCTAATCACAGTCTCTTCCACTTCTTTGCCATCACAAACCTCTGCTATCGATTTAGGAATTTTCGATTCTGTCCTCAGTTCCTCGCCGGAGCTGAAGGAACTGTACGATTCCATGAAGAAAAAGACGCCGGAGCTCAGATCCTCCGTCAAGGAAGTGTACGATTCTGTGAGAAAGAAGATGCCGGAGCTGAGATCCTCTGTCAAGGAAGTGTATGATTCTGTGAAGCAGAAGGCGCCGGAGCTGAGCTCCTCCGTCAAGGAAATGTACGATTCTGTGAAGAAAAAGTCGCCGGAACTGAGCTCCTCCGTCAAGGAGCTGTTCAATTTAGTGAAAGAAAATGCTCGTGATCTGAGGTCCGGCAAAGCCTCTGGCCTCTCCTCTGTGGTTAGGGAAATTGCAAACCGCTACTTGCCGGACGGTCAAGCCCGGTTCGTCGCCGAGTGTGCCACGTTGGCGGCGGAGGAAGTATTTTTCAAGGTCATCAACACTGTTCCAGGTCTGCAATCTTCACCATCTCTCATTTTATTATTCAGATTCGATTATTGTGTGCAACCTGTGTCACTTAGTTTAAGTATCTTGCAAATAGGAATATGATTATGTATGTAACGAACCGAATGCTTTTCCCGAAATACTTCCGGGACTGGTTGGCATAGGGGATTGGGTGCTAAGCCCTTCCATAACCTTCCGTGTGTAACGAACCGAATGATTTTTTTGAAATACTCCTAGTTTATATGACTATCATATTGTGATTTAGACAAGTCATTAGTAAAATAATTGATGTTTTACGTCTCGTCAGTTCATTTTATACAAACCTTCGAGACATGGTCCTTACTAACATGGCTCAAACTAGAGCCATTGTGTAAACTAAAAAGCATTATCTAAGAGAGGTCTTTGCTTGTAGTGTAGTGTCTGACAATACCTCGAAAGATTAGTTTGGATTGCGTTAATTTGAACCATTTGGAGATTTATTCTTCTCATGATGATCTTGATGCTAAATTGCAGGTGGAGTGACAATCCATAAAATACTTTCGCAAACCCTCCAAGTTTCCGAATCAGATGTTCGTCAAGAGGAGATTAAGGAACTGCGTGATAGGATTAGCAGACTGGAGAAGCAAGACAGTGGTTGCACTTGCAAGTCTAGGAACTTACATGACCAAATGGAGACTCACATGGCTGAACAATGTCGAAATTAGTTTCAAGTCCTAGCTCGTTTTCTGCAAGACTTTACACGAATCAGAATCTAAAGGGGCGCTGATCAGTGTTCTTTTGACGAGTATTGTATAGCTCTTTATCGGCACATGTTTTTTTGGATGATTTCATGGTTTTGGAGGTTGGTTTTCAGGTGAGAAAAGCATATGTATAGCTTGTTTTTTTAGTCACAGTGAGCTATTTGGCAAGAAAGTTTGTTATATATATGCTTTCTTTAACAATGCACTTAGACATGTCATGAAATGTAAATGGTTGGGTTCTAGCTTACATTAGCTTTGCCTTCATAGCTTTTGCTCGTATTGTTGTATCATTTTGTGTTGGAGTATAAAAGTCATAGCTGATTGCACAAAACTATCTTATACTCAACACGTTTGACACGTAACAATAACGTATTTTGGAATCATGTTTTTCGCTAAAATTAACTAACGGTGCAACTAATTAAATTAAAATATGTATTGTTATGTGTATATTTTTAAAGTACAAAATTGTTATGTACAAAGTGTTTGGAGTATAAAAGTTGTTGCCTTCATATCTCACCAAATGCTACCAAAATCTTGAAAATATGAAATCTTGCAACTGATCAGCAAATTACCAATGGAATTGCATTTGTTTGTTTTCTTCTTAACTTATCTTTCAATCAAATTTCATTGGAATCTGTTACATTGCACTAATACTATTGGAAGAATAAAAGAATCCATTGGGAATGTGCAATAGAACCAATTTTATTTTTTAATGCATCATTAGATTCTTGAAATTTGCACAAGCTTCTGCAGTAAAACCAATTTTATTTTTAATGCATCATTAGATTCTTGAAATTTGCATAAGCTTCTTTGACGTGCTCGATTTTGACGATTTTTTTTTTATTTTTGACGAACTTCAATAAATGTGATTTTTATTTATTACATTTTAGTTAACCAATGTGATATTGTTTAATTTAAGTGTGGAGTCAAATCTATGTTGGCATTTCTTTTCAACTTTCAAAATTTTATTATTGTATGTATTCTATAAATAAAGAGAACTGAAACTACCTTCACTTTTTCATGAACTGAAGCAGAGTTCACAGATTGTGTTCGAATTTTTGAAGCATGTGCTGATCTTCTTAGTCAAGAATGCGTTCAATTTTGTGAAGCAGAATACGCTAATTGTTTTCGATTTTGTGAAGCCTATCCTAATCTCCTTTGTCATCGATTTTGTGAAGTCTATGCTAATCTCGTTAGTCAAGAATGCGTTCAATTTTGTGAAGCTGATTGTGTTCGATTTTGTGAAGCCTATGCTAATCTCGTTAGTCAAGAATGCCTTCAATTTTGTGAAGCTGATTGTGTTCGATTTTGTGAAGCCTATGCTAATCTCCTTGGTCAAGAATGCGTACAATTTTGTGAAGCTGATTGTGTTCGATTTTGTGAAGCCTATGCTAATCTCCTTAGTCAAGAATGCGTTCAATTTTGTGAAGCAGAGTACGCAGATTGTGTTTGATTTCATGAAGCCTAAGCTAATCTTCTTAGTCAAGAATGCGTTCAATTTTGTGAAGCAGATTACGCTGGTTGTGTTCGATTTTGTGAAGCATATTTCTCCTTAGTCAAGAATGTGTTCAATTTTGTGAAGCAGAATACACTTATTGTGTTCGATTTTGTGAAGCCTAAACTAATCTCCTTAGTCAAGAATGTGTTCAATTTTGTCAACTACAAGACGCCAGAGCTTATCTTCTTCGTGAAGAATGTGTTCGATTATGTGACGCCGTAGCTGATCTCCTTTGTTAAGAATGTATTCGATTTTGTGAGGCGGAAGCTGATCTCCTTAACCGGAAATGTGTTCGATTCTGTGAAGGTTATGTTCGATTTTGCGAAGCCGAAGCTTATCTCCATCGTCAAGAATGTGTTAGATTCTGCGAAGCGGAAGTCACCGGAGCAGAGCTCTCCGGCCACTGAAGTGAAAGGGAAGACTCCTGATCTGAGCTCCAAGCTCATCTACTTTATTCCGGATATTCCATCTCTCCTTTTTCTCATTTTTTCTTTATTACTACTATTAACATCTTTTGAAAACTCAGTTTTTAGTTTTTGTGTATGTTTTGTGTCTATGGGGATATGTATTTTGCTCAAGAGACATTGGTTCGATCTAACCATTCTCTTGTCTTGTAAACAATAATGGATTGAATCTTTTTTTCTTCTCTTAACAATGCACAAACACACAAAATCTAACACATTCTTGATGTCTATTCATGATTGAGACATAGCAAAAACACACAAAATAAATCCGGTTATATGCTCTCATGGTTATATGCTCTTTTAGACATGTCAAGAAATGTAAATGGTTGCTCATATTGTTGTACCATTTTGTATCCAAATGCTACAAAAATCTTGGAAATCTGAAATCTTGCAACAGATAAGCAAATTACCAATGGAATTGCATTTGTTTGTTTTCTTCTTCATTTTTCTAATTTCAATCAAATTTCATTGGAAATTGTTACTTTACACTACTATTGGAAGAATAAAAGAGTCCATTGGGAATGTGCAATAAAACCAATATCTTCAAGAGTTTAACCTTGAAAAAAGAGCAAAATTCCATTAATGTCTTTAGGAAACACATAAGTTTTTGCACTTTTTAATTACAACCAAATACAAATATAAATATAAATAATTTAATGAGTATCAGCCAAAAAAACAAATGATATGATCTGGACGGACGCTCTACGTCCACAAATTTATTGGGAGAGAATATAAGTATTAATAGCTGATGAGACATCGTCTCATCGACCATGATTTATTGCCGAGAGTCTCAACAAATAAATCATGGCTGATATTTTTTTCTCTAATTTAAAAATAAAATAAAATAAAATTAATGGATCAAAATGAAATATATTCCTCTCTTTTTTTCCTCTACTTCCACTCAAGTTCTCAACTTTTCACCAAAAACCAGAGACACAAACAGAGAGGAAAAATGGGTTCTACAGTAACATCTCTCTTCACTCTTCTAGTCCTGATGGTCTCTCTCACAGTTCCATCAGAAACCAGAGAGTTAGATTTAGGGCTCTACAACTCAGTGAAACAGAACTTGCCTGATTTGAGCTCTGCCAAAAACATCTATGACACACTTCAAGAAAAAACTCCAGACCTCAGCTCCATTCAAGACATGTACCAGAGCTCTTACAGTTATGGGAGAGACACAGTCAACTACTATTTGCAAGATGAACAAGCTAGGTCTGATCTGACCCATTTTGCAGAAACCCTAGTTCTTGCTGTGATTTTGGAGCTTGCTAAAAGTGTCCCAGGTTCTTGATTTTTGGTTATCATCATGTTTCCATATTTGTATGTGTTGTTAATCACATTATATGTGTTTGTTTGGTGATGATTGTGAAATTATGGATTGTGATCTTATATATTTACTTTGAAGAGTTAAAATTTGGGGTAAAAGAATTGTTTAAATTGTTGTTATTGCTAAGATGCTAGAAAATGAGATTTTAGAGAGATCAAGAAGAAGAATTTAGCTATGGAAAAACACAGGTGCACACACTTTGATAGAGGACATGTTCAAACTAAAAGGTTAATACTTAATATAGTAGCTAAGGTTAAACTTATGGTTTTATACTCTAATCAAGAGCCGAGGCTAATCGATTTGAATACTAGAACATTAGGTTATCAAACTTCGATAGAGGACGTTTTAAAACTAAAAGGTTAAGCCGAGACTGAGTAAAGACTACAAACTCTTGGATTGTAGCGCCGGCAAATTCATTGGAGCCCGTTAATAGTTCGACTGAGATTCTTTTTTCTCTGCTTTAATATTTGTATATATTGTTCAGTTTTGGTGGAAAATGTGAACTGATTGATGAGAAGTTCTTTGTTACTTTCAATTGTACATTTTGGGTTCTTACTGTCTGTTTTGCAGGTGGAGTTCCAGCCTATAATATTGTTTCAAAATCATTACAGAGTGGCCATAATTCGCAGGAGAATCAAGGCCAATCCGATCAGCTTGCTATGCTAGTTGCCGAGTTTGCCAAAAATGCTGGCTCTTATGCTATTGGGAAGGGCACCAAGGGCATCCCAGGTATTCTTGCTGTCTCTCACTCGTTTCTTGATTGTTGGTTCTCAATGACCATTTTCCTATTGTTGTTCGAGATTAAGGTTAGAGAGTTGAAGTATGTTTAGGTACTATCAATATTCGATAAACCTCTTTCGTTGTCGAAGTGGTTTTGTGAATTCATGGTAAGACATGCGATTAAGATTTTCGCTAAAGGATTCATGTAGCTAATTCTTACATCATCTTCTTATGAATTTACTATATTGTTTGTCCAATTAGTACAAATAGATCATATGAACTCTGAATTTGGGCGGAAAATGTGAGATAGTCCATCGTTGTATCTTTCCACAATGATCATGATGATTCTAACTTATTTTCAGGTGGAGAGCCGACCTACAAAATACTTTCAAATTCATTTCGAGCATTCCACGATGACAAGAAGTTCACGGATCATACAAGAGAGATCAAGGAAATGCGAGCTAGAATCAACCGGCTAGAGAAAGAAGGTTGTGGTTGCACTACTAACTCTAAGAAGTTACATGACCAAATATAGACCCCAAAGCTTGATTTGGGTTGGAAAACATAAAACAATCCCAACCAAGACTAGTCTGCAAATCAAAATCAAGAAGTTGATGAAGTTTGACGATGAATATGTATTTTTATCGATGATCTCGTATCAGTTTTATATAATAGTTTTGGGAATGTGAAGAACATAATTATTGTAGTGTGATTGTTTTGCTTTGTGGTGATTATGTATGTATTTGGTTTCGAATATGTGGACATGATACTTATATGAAATTATATGCTTTGATTTCTCCTAAAATCAATACTTTTATTTAAAAATTAATGAAACAATTCCAAGGGGTTTATCTGGTGGCGGTAAATATGGTTTGCTCTCTCTTCGAAATCGATGGAGATGTGTCATTAGAGTCGCTTTGCGAGTTATTTCGGGTCTGGCCAAAAAGTACTCGGCTTCAAATTTTAGAGTCACAATTGAAATAATATTTTTCAAATGCACCATGCTAATAATGGAGAGAGTGTATCTTTAAGATCGCTCGGTGAATAAATTTTTTCTTGCAACATCATGCTGACGTGAAAGTGCGTTATTGAGATCGTCCGATAAGACAATACTCTTAAGGTGCATAAAAAACTGGACTTGAGAGACATTGTATAATAAAATAAAAGACGTTTTGAAGAGTACATTTTTAAGTCTATGAAATCATAGTCTTAAATTATGTTAAAAATTGAAAAACATGAATGTCTAGACAAGAAAAAAAGTAGGATAAAGGAAGACCCTAAAAAGTCTAGTCATAAAGTATAGTAGGACCACTATGGCTCTAGTACAACTCTTTCCTTCTCCTTGAAGGTTCATCATTTAATTTAATTTGTAAAATAAATATATGGTTTGTGTAATATTTCCGTGGACTTTTGCATCAAACTTAAATCTCAATTTTTTTTGTTAATTATATAGTAATATTATAATTTATGTAATAATAAAAATAAAGACTCAAAATGAGTTTCTTAATTTATTTAATTTGTATCTCAAAATAAACCTATTTTTATTTTTAGAAATTAATTATACATGAATTATTAATAATATTTTTATAAAAAATTAATTAACATTATTTAACATATGATCACAAAGATAAAAAAGTAGGTTTTGGTACTTTATAGCAGACAGGTACTCTCATCTGGAGAGCTAGTAACTAGGGTTCCATAGTTTAAGTGAGGCGGCGGCGGCTTCAAGTTGACGGAGACGACGATGACT
>JAYMTF010002774.1:0-17112 GCA_036897485.1 Pelargonium nanum | reverse complement strand
CCTGATTGCCCCCCGGTTGTAACACAGGGTTTGAGTGATGATTTAATATAATACGATTTGCTTTTGTTGTAAAAAAAGGTGTAATTGTTAATGTATTGTTAAACATATAGAATTTGGATTGATACAAATAAATTTTAAAGAGTTTAATTTATAATGTTCATTTCAAAATATATAATAATCTCATTTGAATACATTATTTTAGTTTTATTAAATTATACAACTCTCATATGTTTCTTCTTACAAATTCATACTCTAGAACTTAACTCAAAATTCTTCACACATTTTTTTATTTAATTTGTTTTGCACAATATATATCAAAACATAAACAATTGTTAGTGCTAATTAGAATCACCTATCATATGATGATGATTTAACCTTTAACTAAATGTCGCACAAATCATTAGAAACATTATAATTTTTTCACATAAAGCAAAAAAAAAAACGATAATAAATTTATACATAACAAAACAAAGTTTATCAAGTATATTATTTAAAATTGATGTTTTGATTTATTGTAAATTAATACTATATTTCATCACTGTTTATTCTCTAAAAAAATATTAATAATTATATTTATGATTTTTTTAGTGTTGCAAGAAATTTTTTTTTTTTAGAATTAATCTAAATATTTAAATTGAATTAAATATATTATTTTTATATAATCATTTTTTATTACTACAGTTACCCATGCATCGCATGAGCTCTCTGACTAGTCCACTTGAAAGTTTATTTCTAATCAATGTGAGAGTGAGACTAGAAATAAAGAGAAAAAAAAAGAGCCTTTCATCTTCTTTATTTTATTCCCACGTTATACCACTTTTTACACCATATTTTTACCATGAATTTTCCAAAAAATGTTCCATTCATTTGTCCACTTTAAATGATCAATTGTTTCAGTATTATGATTTCTTAGATTAATAGAATTTAATCCTTTAAATCATACCCAAAAATCCAACAATATATATAGCTAGGGTTTGGAATAGCGTATTGCGGGCGGGAGGGTTTCAATTGGGTTGGGCTTCATCAACCCGTGGCCCACTATCGGACCTTCAAATTTTGGTTGGGCGGGTCGTTACGGGTTCACGAGTTGTTGGGTTCGGATAAAAATACGAACACCCCAACCCGATTCTATCCATAACGATCCGGGTCAACCCAAACCCAATTGGATAGCGGGTATCCCAAACCCTCACCGACCAAATTTTGCTTTCCCGAGCGGAGCCCATCTCTCACTCCCACCCTCTGTTTTTGCCTATATCGCTGCCTCTGCTGCTTCTTCTCGCAAACGCAGCATCACAAAGAGTAACAACAGCAATCATATCGAAAACGCCGCGGCCACTACTCTTACCAACAACCGCCGCTGCTGCCGTGAGCTCCGCCGGGAAAAGTCGTAGCTCTCCCCCATCCCGCCGACAATGAACTGTGCAAGTGAGTCTCTGCACCTCTCTTTCCGTATGCTCTATTCAATTGCTTAATGTGTATTTTTTCACTGACCTCTGTTCTTGGTGTTCTTCTTCGACCGTACAGTCTCCGGCGAGGTGCCGGAAGAGCCAGTCGTCTCCAAGAACTCCGGCCTCCTCTTCGAGAAGCGTTTAATCGAGCGTCACATTGCTGTATGTTCGCCATGCTTCCTGTTTCTTGTAATTTTAGGGTTTCTGTTTTCTTGGTTATGTTTGGAAGTTTGGGGACCGATTAAATCTACTAAAAGGAAATAAATGTGGAAATGCCTTCTCTTTTTCCAATAACTTTAGTGGGGAGATTGATGCTACTGGTTAAACAAGTAAATGGGTTTTATAAAATTCTCTCTTTTGTGTTTGAATACACTATATGATAGAGTATTGTTGTCATTATTTACTGTTTGGTCAATGAGAAAGGTAGGTTAAGGAAGAAGATTTCAGTAATTTAGGATTCTACACATGATAAACTATCCAAATGGGATTTTAACTTTCTAACATCTAAACTCGAACATGATATTTCAAACTTTGTTTATGCCTACTTGGGAAGGCCAAAACTTAAAACTGTGGATCTTCAAATATAGAATTGAATTTTGAATGTTCGGCTGTTTGGTTTAAACTTTATCTTTTCTCTTTCTCAGTGTGAGTTGAACCCGTAATTTGTACAATTTCCAAGTGCAATTTAATGCTTCATCGGCATTTTTGTATTAAACTTGTATAGGATTATGGTAAATGTCCAGTTACTGGGGAGCCACTCGCTATGGATGATATTGTTCCAATTCAAACTGGCAAGGTATGAGCAGTAACAACCATTTTTTTAATATATTTTCTGTTACTTTAACTATTTTATGCTTTGGTGGATTTTCATCTTGTGGTTCATTTTGTGCAGATTGTAAAGCCCAGACCCGTCCAAGCTGCGAGTATCCCAGGGATGCTTGGGATGTTCCAAATTGTATGTATACTGTATACGCAATGTCTTAATGATTCTGCAAATTGTGTCTATGATTGAAACCTATTGTTGCTAATGCACCTTTTATTATTTAGCTCTATTAAATATTTGGCATGGCATAGACCATTTTATGAAACTTGTTTACTGTTTAATTTATATGATGTGCTATGCTTATTGATTTCATGCCAGTCTTTCATGAATTAGTAGGCACCTTGTTTCCTTTTCATAATTTTCTTATAATGTCACAGTGTTTACATGCACCAACTTCATGTTTCAACATAATTATTGCGTTAGTTTACTGTTGTTTTCACTATGAACAATATTCTCTCTACATGTACCTTTCTCTGATTTTGAATAAGGAATATAAATGCACTTCAACTTTCTTCCTACTTGTTCAATCTTATAATTGTAGCTCATGCTATTAGCTTGACCCTTCTTTATATTGTAGAATATTTATCTTTTTATATATTGAGCTTTCCCACCTTTTTTTTTGAAGGAATGGGATACTTTGATGCTATCCAATTTCGCATTAGAACAACAACTACATACAGCGAGACAAGAGCTAAGTCATGCCCTATACCAGGTAATACCAACTGGATTAGATGACTGCTATAGTTTGTTTCTTAATTTTGTTCTGGTTGTTGTGTAACATAAACTGCATGGGATATGTGTACTGTTACTAAATGTGCTGTTTGTTAATTGCGAAATCTTTGACTTTGGCTTCGTATTGTGTTATTTTCTTTCCACTATAACTCTATAGTCTGTATTTATGAGCTTAAGCATGTGAACCCTTGTTGTGATATTGAATTTGAACCTTCCTGTCTTCAAGCCGCACCTTTCTATACAACTCTCCTGTCCTCAAGCTTCAACTTACCATACATTTTTTATTTAAAAAAATTGTTTTTCATTTATTACGACGTAAAATATACTACCCTTCTTTTTTTTTTGTAAAAATTATCTAAAAAGTTGAAGGTATTCTTACTCTTCATCATATTATCTTCATTTTTCCGTTTTCATTTGTGTCTTTTGTTACATGGAAAGTAAAGTTGAGAAAGGCAGCACGGTGGCAAAGAAAAAGGCGGGACTACTCCTGTGCTTTATCTTCCGTTTCTGAAAGAGATTTTTTTTATTAAATGAAATATATGTAATGGAAACAATTTTAATATGTGGTTACTCAATATACCTCGATTCTTTTGCATTAGTTCCCTTCTGCTGGATCCTCTTATTTTCTGATGAACTTAACCAAAAAGCGTAGGGGTTGTGAACATAACTAAAAAGTCATCTCTAGTTTTTCTCTTTCTTTGTCTTTTCTTATTCATTTCCTTACCTTACTGGCCACATGTTAACCTTACATTCACTTGGCCTTGACCCTTGAGGTTGTAATTTGGATAGTAACTAAGAAATTTCATGACCAATGAACCTGATTGAGTGAATTGGGATTTTTTTGTTTGATGTTTTGGCAGCATGATGCTGCTTGCCGAGTGATTGCAAGATTAAAAAAAGAAAGAGATGAAGCTAGGACATTACTCACTCAGGCTGAAAGAGAAATACCAATGTCAGCCTCAACTGCAGTCGCAGATCCATCTACCCTTAGCAACGGGAAAAGGGGTATTTTCTATGGGTTTTTTTTTTCCATTTCGACTAAAAGCATTTCATTATGTGAGATCTAATTTTGTTTGTTATTTAATTCAAGCTGCTGAGGACGAGGAAATGGGCCCTGGTGGAAAGAGAATACGTCCTGGAATTTCTGCTAACATTATTGCCGAGTTGACAGATTGTAATGCAGCTCTTTCACAACAGCGGAAAAGGCGGCAGGTATTCCTTGTGATGACATATGAAGTTCTAATTGTTCTCATTTCAGTAATCATGGAAACATTAACATGTCCATTTTTAAATTTTGGTTTCATAAAATTATCATTTGATTTTCTCTTTGTTGACAAAGTTCATTTTGCATGTTTTTATTTTTAACAAATATATAAGATTACTTTCTTGCCTCATTTTCCTTTTAGATTCCCCCAACGTTGGCTCCTGTTGATGCTCTAGAGAGATATACCCAGCTTTCTAGTCATCCTCTTCACAAGACTAGCAAACAGGGCATCACATCTATTGATATCCAACATACCAAGGTATTAAATTTACCATCCAATGAATGCATTTATAGTTTTATACTCTCTTCTTGTTATGTGTGACTATTGCAGTCAACTTGTATACATGCATTATGCATTTCATGGGTTATTTAATATATAGCTTTGAGTTTTGTTCTGATAATCACCTTGATTTGATGAACGTTCTATGTCTCTTAAGTTACTTGAGTGTTCATTTAAATGCATTTGTTTTGCAATAGTTACTCCTTTATTCATATGTATGTTTAGAAAGATGATTCTAGATGGCTGCATTTGGATAATGAAGAAATGGGAAGTGATAAGAGAGTCTGATGTAGTGGTTGAGTTTGAAACTTATCCAGAAACTGGATTGGATGAAAAATTATATTTTTCTTGAATTGTAGTGCATTTCTATAAAACAAATACATACTTACTGATTGTTTTATTTATTTTTTAATTGATTCTGTGGCACATTGTTTTGTATATTATATACAAAGATGTCGCTGTTCTCTAATGTTTTGTTGATGGGGCTTGCAAATCCTTTAACCTTGGATCTCTCAAGATGGAAAGCCTATCCTAGAGGGCAATGACTTGTATGTTAATGTTGTTTATGGCTTGTTAATATGGATAAGAGTATCGTGTTTCAGCAAAGACAGAAGGTGTTATAGAAATGCTAATTCAGAATCTAGACATGGGGACGAGAGTGTGTGCATGTGCGTGCCACGCTTGTCCGCGTTGGTTGCATGAGGCTTGGATAGTCAAATTACTATTACTTGATAAACATATCATAGTTTAACAAATTTATTGTATGTGTTTATCCAAAGTAACAGTTTAGTGATAATTTGTCTTTGGTTTTAGAATGAATTTTGATCCGGTTAGTAATAGTCAAGTTTTGATTCTATAATTCACTTGGATGATTTTTGCTGTCAGCTTCTTTTAGTTGTTTCATCTTTCTTTTGGTGCTTTAACAGGGCCAGATAGTGCTGACACCAATAGCAGCATATGTTCATCTTCTCTAATCGATACACAATTTTTTGTTTCCATGATTGTTAGGACATCGTTGCGACTGGTGGGTTTGACACAAATGCTGTACTCTTTGATCGGCCATCTGGACAGATTATATCTACACTCAGTGGCCATTCAAAGAAGGTTTTCCTCTCTCATATGTATACTGAAGTTAGTTTTTGATGGACCTTGCTGTCGGTCAAAGTTTCTTACCAGTTACGCATTTTTTGTTTGATAGGTTACCAGTGTAAAATTTGTGGAACAAGGGGATTTATTTCTTACAGGCTCAGCTGACAAGGTAATCCATTCATGGTTGCTCATCAGCCTTGACTTTAACTGTCATAATTAGTTTTTAGTTTTGGTTCTTGAGGTCCTTCATGATTATCTGGGATTGCTAATACCCCTGGCTCCATTGCAACAGAAAAGAAAATGAGGTTTAAAGAGATAATATAGTTTAGAGATATGGAAATAATGGGGAAATTGGACAAAATAGGCTCTTCCAATGCTAGTTATCTTGAAATCCAAAGATCGAAAACCAAAATTAGGAAAACACAGGCCCATCTAGTTTACTTGTCCAGGAGTCATTTTCTTACATTTCCTTTTCAATCTCGATAGTCCTCCATATAGTAAATATCAGCTTCATTTTCAAACCCTTCAGCTCTATCAAAATTTAACAATTTAAGAAAAGCTTCACCTATTTGTCTAGACACTGGGCCACATCACCTATGTTTCAATATTTATCCAGAGTTTTTTTTTTTTGGGGATTTGCAAAAACTGAACTAAAAGGCATGCATTTTGAGTTATGTTCTATTGTACTTATTTTCCATTTTGTCCATTTTTCTCAACTTTATTCGGATTGAATTTTATATTCCGTGACCGAATACCAGGTCTGGTGCACGGTTATTTGTGAACTTACGGACTCATAGATTATGAGGAATAAAAGATTAAATCTTGAAAGTATTAAGCTCCTATTTATAATTTAATTATTAAAGAGTATCATTTAAGTCTTTTTTTAAACAAACATTTAAGTCTTCGAATGGTGTGATACTGTGATCTTTATATTTATTTTTTAATTAGTCTTTTTTTTTAGATTTCTATTCTTAGGATGCAATGTAATTTGATCAGTTTCATATTGTCAGACGGTTCGTGTGTGGCAAAGCTCCGAAGATGGGAACTATAGTTGTAAGCACATCTTGAAGGATCATACTGCAGAGGTAATTAGTTTGTGTTTACCCATGTTAGTCATGGCCTACATATCAAGTTACACAGCTTCTTATCTTAGTAAATTATTAGTTTGCACTACATAAACAAGTTTTAGAATTTTCAGTGGCTGTTTATTGAGGGCACTTTTAAAGGGTACTGTTTCTCTCTACACTTCCCGAAATACCCATTTCTGGCACAACTTGGACATGTGTTAAACACATCTCAGAATTGTCCAGACATTCTTAAAAATATTTTCTCCATCCCAAAATGAGTATCCACTTTGTCTAAAAAAAATTGTTCCAAAATGAGTGTCTGTTTGTCCTTTTTGGTTAGTTGGTTATGCATAAATTATTAAATACCACCAATATCTCTAAGATAATGTTGTTAGAACTTAGAAACCCTTAGATTTGTTACAACAAAAGCACATGGGGTTGGGGAAAGTCTAATCCTAACACTGGGCACTGGACACTCCTTTTGGGAAAGGGAGTAATATTTTGTTCCTCACGGATTCTATGTGCTCAATGAATGTGCATTCGGAAATATAGTTGTTGCCTAGGAAGCATGGATTCGCTACTTACCAAACGAATTCGTTGGAAATACACGTCTGATTCACGAATCAATAATCATCAATTTAGAAATAAAAAATCTTAAAATATAATTAGATTCAGGGTGAACACGTAAAGGGACACGTGATTCCAGCTACAAAAATGTCATTCTTAGCATTCCTAATCACAGAAGAAAGATGGAAAAAAAATTAAACTTTCTTGAGAGTAGTTGCTCAAACCGTCCTCGTCGGTGTCTCCATGAACAGATGGGAAGATGAAGATGAAGATGAGAAAGAAGTGAATGTTTGAAGAAGAAAGAGATGAGATGGAGACAGGGCTTTTCGAAGAAGAAAATGCGTTGTTTCATTTGCGTTTGTGGCAGTGGTTTGGGTTTAGATTTAGGGTACTTCACTAATTTTATTTTATTATCCGTATTCACACATGTAAAGTCAGAGGAGAGTTCTCTGCGCATGGTTAAGTAAAATAATATTTTTTATTATGAAAATTAAACCTGTTACAATTATTTCTTTTAAAAACTGTTATTATTATTATTAAAAGTAAATCAATTTATGAAAATTATTATTTTCCAAGTATAATTTATTTATTTTTACTTAATTATATGTAATTATTTTTATGAAAATTAATAACGATAATAATTAACTATAACTAAAATCACAGAACATATTACATATAAAATATATTTTTATATAAAAAATGTTTACGTATCCTAACAAATTGTATCCTACATTTTTTGAAAATTGTGAATCACGTGTCCGAATTGGTGCCTCCTAGGTTGTTGTTATGTCCCTGTATGTCGTACTTCTGTTGAAATCTTCAAGTGATATCACTTCTCAATTTATTTGTTGGTAAGGATGTATTGATGATATGCATTTTTTTTTTCATTCTTTCCAGGTGCAAGCTGTCACTGTCCACGCCACAAATAACTACTTTGTGACTGCTTCTCTCGATAATACGTGGTGCTTCTATGATATTACTTCTGGTCTATGTCTGACACAGGTATGGAATACTTCATCTGTGTGTGAACATACATTAACAGTTGAAAAATACATTGAGATATTTGTCCGCTCATTTATTAGCTTCATTTTTCCTTTATAATCAGCACTGGATATTTAGCTATCTGTTAGCATGCATTTTCATTGCATTTCATTGCATTTCATTGATAAAGTCCAGAAATTTTATAACTTGAAGAAACTAACGACTTTTTTTGACGACCCACTTGAATATAAGTATCACAAATATGTAGCTTTCATTCTTCTATTATGTATTGTTGGTCATAAATCTCGTATGGTTCAGGTTTCAACAGAGAATTTCTTATTTGTCAATGATGCTTTAAATGCTAATCTGATTTCCTTGGACACTTAAATGCAATGCACATGTATTTGTGCTTGTTAATGTTTAAGTCTAGCTTCCAATACTGTAGAGGAAATAGGCTATATGACATCAGGCAGCATTCCCTATATACAATGTACCACTACACTGGTATTTATTATTTCATATATAGTTTCTTTACATTATTAGGTACCAACCTATTTATGGGCACACACATACATGCACACATTGAATATACACTGATGGAAAGACACTAGAGAGATGGAAACGTGTATGAGTATGCTGACCGATGTAATTTGCATTTGCGCTATATTCCTGTCCTCACACATACGTACAGATTCATTTTATACATGCAACAGTTCTTTTTGTCCTATTCTTATGTCAATTTTATAAATCTTTGTTCTGCAGGTTGCAGACACTTCAGCAACGGAGGGTTACACAGCTGCAGCTTTTCATCCTGATGGTCTCATCCTCGGGACGGGCACCTCAGAGGCTCTTGTTAAGATTTGGGATGTAAAGAGTCAGGTACACCATTATTTCTGTTCTGCTTGTTAGATTGTGGTACAATTGCTCCTTTCTGATGTCATACTTACTTTTATTGGTATACAGGCAAATGTTGCAAGATTTGATGGACATCTTGGGCCAGTAACTGCCATATCCTTCTCTGAAAATGGTTACTTTCTTGCGGTATGTGTCCCTATAAAATGTGCATAGCAGATGTACAATTTGCTTTCCATGTTCTGATTTTGTTATAGTTCTCTCTGAAATTGGCAGACTGCGGCTCACGATGGTGTTAAGCTGTGGGATCTACGAAAATTGAGGAACTTTCGGACATTCTCACCTTATGATTCAGACACACCAACAAATTCTGGTTTGTGTATTTATGTGTAACTGTACATTGCCTGGCTATGATTTTACTTTCCTCTGTGGCTGTGTGCTCTTTCATTAGTGATGATTTGAGTGAAAATTGTTTTGTTATATACACATGCTGGTTTATGAGTCTTATAATTTTGGTGTTTACAGTGGACTTTGACCATAGTGGAAGTTACCTTGCAATAGGAGGCTCCGACATAAGGTGGGCATTCTGGTTTATGAATACTAAATTTATTTTTCAAGTGTGGAAATATTATTATGTAAATGGTTTCCTTGTTTCGTTGTGAAATCCCTGAAGTCCGGTTTTGATTAAATTGCTACTCATAAGAATTATACACAAGTGACATTCATCCCTTTCTCTCTTTGGTTGTTATGTTATAGTACTAACATAAAGCCTTCAACTTTTGCAGAGTCTATCAAGTGGCCAATGTTAAATCAGAGTGGAATTGCATCAAAACTTTCCCCGATCTTTCTGGCACAGGTTCCTACCTATTCTCCATCCTCCCGAGTTCACATATTATATCCATGGCATTGAATAAAAAAATTCATATATTTTCTTTGGTTGTAGGTAAAGCAACAAGTGTAAAATTTGGTACAGATGCGAAATACCTAGCTGTAGGGTCAATGGATCGGAATCTCCGCATATTTGGTCTTCCGGAGGATAGCGTAACTGAATCATGAAAAGCCGGAATATTTTTGTGATGGTAGTGAAATGAGCCTCCTCAACATTTCCAGGAGGCAGGGGAGGGGTGGCTGGCCTTTTTCTCACATTTAAAATTAGTAAAGATGGGGGAGGCCATGGAGCTGGTTTACTAGAGGTTAGAAGATGGAATGCAACTCTCAAATCTAAAAACAGTGTATTAATACATCTTTTTTAATATTCTAATTTTTGCATCGAGACTCCCAAGTTTGAAAGATGAAACAAAACTCATTAGAAGCTTTGCATGTATGTATGTGTAGTAGCTGCAGCTTTGTCTTATTCTTCTATAGTATTTTTCTCCCTAGAGGCAAAATTATTCAAAGTGTGATCAAAATCTGCCCGCCGTCTCACCATGAAAAAAGAAAGAAAATAAAACAGTGAGATTCTTCAAAGTCACATTTCATCGGTTCATCAAGAACACAAGCATATCAAATAAAGTTGTATATCCTGTACTATCTTGAAGTGTGTAAGCTAGAATTGTGTATAAAATTTGAATTAGTGAGCTCAAGAATTAAGATTGCTTGTAAAAATGTTATCGATGTTCAAGGTGATAAAAAATATTGTATTAACACTCTCTTGGAACATAATATTTAGAGGTTCATACGCAACAACAAAAGGTAGATGACATTTGGCACTGAAAATTCTTGACATAGGAACTCAAAAAGCTCCGGCGAGAATGGAAGGCGAAGTAGGTATAAAAATGGCGGACAGTTTCGCGGTGATGGGTTGGAGTAAATTAAAAAAAAATGGAATGTCCGAGAATTAACTTTAAGGTCACAACACTTCATTGTTGACATGGAGGTAAACAACCTACTGCAAAATGTAACTTGAACCAAATTAAAAAAAATTAGAAAGTCTAAGGATCAGAAAAAGTGAAAATTATAAATATGGGTCAACTCCAAGATACAAAAAAGCTTAGGGTCTAGAACTATTTAACCCTTATATATTGGAATAAGGTTCAACCACATTATGTTAAAATTGTTGGTTATCTTGTGGTTTTGACTTTTGACTTTTTATTTTTGGATACTGATTTCTTTTGTTTAGATTTAACATAGTCATAGGATTATTAGGGTGCTTTCAGGCAGAGTATTGTAAACTTCTAAAGCAGCGCGGTAGACAACGAAAAAAAGCCATGTGGTTTCAACATGAGATTTAAATATTAGATTTTTTCATGCCACATCTAAAGGTAAGCGAAGTCAGGTTTTCCAGATAAGTTGGGAAATTGGATGTTGAAAGATGATAGCTTGGCAGACCTAATTAATAAGTATTTTGGTGGTTCGTTTTCTTCTAACAACGATAACCTTGTGGAAGTTTGTGGTATTACATTTTCGATAATCAAAATAAATTATCACCTCGTGAGAGATGGAGGTTAATAAGACTTGTATGCATCCGGACAAGGCTCTAGATCAAGATGGAATGAACTTGGCTTTCTATCGGTCTTTTTGGGTACCATGGGAGTCGGAGAGGGTGTAACCTGGACTTGTCTAGGTATTTTGCTGGAAGGGCGCATGCTGTCTGGTTTGAATGATACAACCATTGTTCCTGTGCTTTAAAGAGCCGATTTCGAAATGTATGGGCAATCTTTGTCCAATCTCTCTTTGAAATAATTAGTGCAATGCTTGATAATCATCTCAAGTAGGTGTTGCCACAAATGTTAAAATTTATGTGATAGGATGTATCGGATGTCAATAGAAGCGCTTCAGGGCAAGTGTTAAAATTTACAAAATATAGTTCTTTGTTTAGTACTATCACTTTGGTACTTGTTTTGAGTGAGTTGTGTGAACTGTTGCATGTCCAAGAAGTGCAAGAATACAGACAGTATTTGGACATGCCTCTAGCAACTGCTCCAAGCTCCTTACAGAAATTCCAAGTAGAAAGTGCAAGTAGCAATGGATTTTGGAGAGGTTTGAATTATTTCCAACTGATGCTCCAGCCTTGATCTTGGGAGACCAATCAACGTGGATTGGGATTCAATGCTCAAAGATATGGGTTGGTGGGAGGATTGATTTGGGAGAGCTTTCTTGGAATTGACTTTGCTGACAATCATTGGCGGCTGTTGACTCACCAAACATCTCA
The DNA here is from genome assembly GCA_036897485.1 of Pelargonium nanum. Classification (NCBI taxonomy): domain Eukaryota; kingdom Viridiplantae; phylum Streptophyta; class Magnoliopsida; order Geraniales; family Geraniaceae; genus Pelargonium; species Pelargonium nanum. Next base: position 4,858 of record JAYMTF010002774.1, on the reverse strand, counting down.
TTCTTGCTCTCAATGTTTGAAGTACAAAAAAGCTTATAAAATTACAATGAATTCCATTGTTGACAAATATGTGATCAATTTAATAGCCTCATATATACTATATTTATAAGTTTTTTGAGCTATTGCAAATCAAGAACCTTAACCCCAATACCCTTCTCAGCTCATATATAAGTACTTTCATTGCAACCAATATGAGGTCTGCAGACTTGTGCTCCACAAATTTGTTACTTGTTGTGTATTGCTTGCTTCATGCCAGTAACTGTTATCTGGGCATTATGCCCGTTTCCGGGTTAACGAATAACGACACAGATCATCTTGCACTCCTTGCATTCAAGGCCAGAATAACTCAAGACCCTCTTCAGGTCATGACCTCTTGGAACGACTCAATCCATTTCTGCCAATGGCAAGGCGTTACGTGCAGTCACCGGCATCCCTTGAGGGTCACCGCGCTAGACTTGCACTCCCAACATCTTTCAGGTTCCATTCCTCCTCACCTTGGTAACTTGAGCTTTCTTCATTCATTGTACCTTTATGAAAACAACTTCATCCATCAAATCCCTCAAGTAATGGGAAATCTTTCGAGGCTCGAGTGGCTTTCCTTTGAAAACAATTCCTTTGATGGTCAAATTCCAACCAACATATCCCATTGCTCAAAGCTCATGTACCTTGGCCTTGGTGGTAACAATCTCATTGGCCAAATACCGCCCGAGATAGGATCCTTGCAAAACCTACGAGTACTCCGGCTCTACATGAACCGTCTAACGGGTTCAATTCCATCCTCACTTGGAAACTTATCATCTCTTCAAGTACTTTCTGCTACCATCAATTTCTTGGAAGGAAGTATTCCACACACATTAGGCCAGCTCAAAAATTTAACTTCTTTTGCTATTGGTGCAAATGAATTATCAGGTACCATCCCTCCCTCAATCTACAATCTCTCCTCCATAACTCTCTTTTCAGTACCAGTAAACCAAATTCATGGGACTCTTCCACATGACTTGGGAATCAACATTTTTCCAAAACTCCTAAAGCTTAACATTCACACAAATCAGCTCACTGGCCAAATTCCCAAGCTCATTGCTAATGCTTCAAGTCTAGAGAGTATTAGTATCCAAAACAACCAGTTTAGTGGTGAAGTTCCTTCTTTTTCCGGGTTGCGAAATCTTGTAGAGTTTTTATTTTTCAGAAACAATCTTGGAAATGGGCAAGATCATAATTTGAACTTTCTTTCTTCACTATCCAATTGCACTAAGTTAGAGGTTCTCTCTGGAGCACACAACAACTTTGGTGGTGTGCTCCCAAACTTTTTGGGTAACTTCTCAAAAAAGTTAATCACATTGTCACTAGGATTTAACCATATACATGGTTGGATTCCAGATGAGATAGGAGATCTCACTGGCTTGATATCTTTGGGTTTGGAGAGAAACCGGCTAACCGGAACAATACCAAGCTCAATGGGTCGAATGCAAAAGCTTGGTAACTTGTACTTGAATGAAAACAAGTTGTCAGGTGCAATCCCATCTTCATTGGGAAATCTCACATCAATTATAGGATTGAACTTAATGGATAATAATTTAGAGGGCAACATTCCTTCAAGTCTAGGACAGTGTCACAAAGTTCTGCTATTGAAACTTTCACAGAACAAGCTCAATGGTACCATACCCGAAGAAGTGCTTAGTATTTTGTCGTTGACATTGAACCTTGACCTCTCTCGAAACCACTTGGTTGGTCCCCTCCCCTTTGAAATAGGCAAGCTAACAAATCTCGGCTCTTTTGATGTTTCTCACAATAAATTATCCGGAGACATCCCAAGTAGTCTTGGCAGTTGCACAAGTTTAACTAGTCTGCACATGAATGACAACTTGTTTCAAGGGACCATTCCCGAATCCTTGAGTTCTTTACGGGGTCTTGATCATTTGGATCTTTCAAGCAACAACCTTTCAGGTCAAATTCCAAAATACTTTAAGAATTTTGCCTCCTTACTGTATTTGAATCTATCCTATAATGATTTTGAGGGTGAGGTACCGACAGGAGAAGTTTTCAAGAATGTCTCTGCCTTCTCAATCACCGGAAACAATAGACTCTGCGGGGGAGTCTCTCAACTGCAACTTCCTATTTGTACCAACAATGTGCCAAAGAAGCATAAATATAATGTTGCTCTTGTCGTGGGGATCTCCATTGTTGGCGGGCATATAGGACTAGCAGCGCTAGCATACGCCATTTATCTGTGGTCAAGAACGAGAAAATGGGTCGTTCCTTCAGCATCTTTACTTGAGGATAGGTTTATGAGGTTGTCTTTTGAAACTCTCCTAAAAGCTACAAATGGTTTCTCATCAGCACAATTGATTGGTCAAGGCGGTTTTGGGTTTGTATACAAAGGAATTCTTGGAGAAAACGAAATGGTTGTTGCTGTCAAAGTCCTAAAACTTCAACTTAGGGGAGCTGCCAAGAGTTTTATGGCCGAATGTGGAACCTTAAGAAGCATCAGACATCGAAATCTTGTGAAAATCTTGAGTGTATGTTCGAGTATTGATCATCAGGGCAACGACTTCAAGGCTCTCGTGTACGAGTACATGTCCAATGGAAGCTTAGAAGAGTGGTTGCATCCGGTCTCCAGAGCGAACGCTGAAGCTGAGGATCAGCCAAGGAGCTTGAGTATTCGAAAAAGATTAGACATTGCCATTGACATCGCAAGTGCTCTAAACTATCTCCATCTTGATAGTCAACCACCTATTGTTCATTGTGACTTGAAGCCGAGCAATGTTCTTATGGATGCTGACATGACTGCACATGTTAACGATTTTGGACTCGCAAGATTTCTTCAAGAAACACTGCAAGGCTCTTCTACGAGTCAAAGCGCTAGTATTGGATTAAAAGGGTCCATCGGCTATGTCCCACCCGGTTAGATTTTCATCTCTTGTAATATACATTACCATCCATCCATGAATGTCTTGCATTCATTTATTTACATTTGTGAATCTAATTGCTATGCAGAGTATGGTATGGGTTGTGAGGTGTCGACTCATGGCGATGTGTACAGCTACGGGATACTAGTGTTGGAGATGTTCACAGGGAAAAGGCCTACTGATAACATGTTTGAAGATGGCCTAACACTTGGCCAGTTTGTCCAGTCATCGTTGCCGGATCAGGTGACTGAAATTGCCGATCCAACGACACTACTTGTTGATGAAGAAGAAGATGAATCAAGAAGTCGAAAGATACAAGAATGTCTGGTTTCGGCCCTTAGAGTTGGGGTTGCGTGTTGTGCTGAAGCACCAAGCCAACGAATGGACATTGAAAGTGTTTTGTCTCAGTTGCATCAGATAAGGATCGCTTTCATTGGAAATGAGATACAAAGGAGGCATTGAGTTGCTGTGATTTTATTATTCTACTTGTGTACATTGAATTCAAATCAGTTGTAGTAATTTACGGTTAGATTTGGAATATTGTGTTTGATTTGATTGTCATGATTTGATTATATGTAATTTGAAATTTTAAAATCTATGAAATTTCAATATAGCATGAGAAAATTATTACTTAAAATCCAAATCTTAGATATGTTTTGAATATTTTGACCCAAATGTAAAATATTGGATTAACTTAAAGAATTGATATAAGCACATCTTCTCAATTGGATGACATTTTTCATTCTCCGATATCCCTACGAGCTTTGCAGGTGGAGCGAAAAGTGTAAGTAAATTATTTAATTCTCTCGGACGTGGTGAAGAAGGCTCGAAGGCTCATCTTCACGCTCTTCCACTTGCAGACAAGCTGATGTGCTTTTTTTGCTCATGTATATAAATGTGAATGATGTGTTTCTCTTCTGCTCAGATGCTCCATCTCCCTCCTTCAGACTTCAGCTCCTCATTTTATTTATCATAGAAAATAATGATAGTTCTTTTGTAATAACCCCTTCGATGCCTAAGTCAGGTTCTGTCACAACATACCTTCTCACTTTTTTTTTATAGAAAATGATTCACTTACCTCATTTATAATTTATTTTCTCTATTTATACTATTCTCTAGGATGTGGGCCGCAAAATTTATCTTCACTGTTTTTTTACTCCTCTTGAGTTACAACACGTCCGGTCACCTAACACTTGCCCCTAATGCAATTGGGCACTTCACGGGCGTTTCGTTTGTTTAGTGCTCGGTGGTAGTATAACTGCATTTTTTTGCGTTTTGACTTTCGTCTTTTGAAATTCTTATTTGGGGACCCTATAAAGTCTATAGACACCTTTACTCTCTTATTTGTTGCGTCGATCCTTCCGGCCTCTGGTTCCTTCCATGGTGAAATTGTAGCTCGAAGATGAATACGATTTCTTCTCTATTCTTCCTCATTGTTAAGGATAGCTATGCACAACAATCTCAGATGAGTTAGAATTAGTCATTTATCTCCTATTTATCAGTTGATAAGTATTGGTATAATGCAATGTATATCTTGTTATTGTACCTATCTATTGTAACTGATAACAATATGTTATGAATAATTATATTAATGGATATCCAATTACGTTAGTACTCCTAAACCTCTTTTACCTGTAGTAAAAGATTTTTTAATTGTATATTCCAATTATATTTCCTATTCCTAATAGGACTAGTTAGGTTATTTGTCCTTATAAAGGGTTGTATATTGTACCAATTACAAGCTTGAAAGCTATGAATAAAATCTCTCTCTTCTCCCCTATTCTATTGTCTCATGTTCTTCTCTTGTTCTTTGTTCTTGCTTTTACCAATTTCATAACACGTTATCAGCACGAGTCTCTAGATCCGTCTCAAGGAAAATTCGAAGAGTGAAGTACAAGTTGGGACGAAGGCGAAACTTGAAACCATGTTATTCGAATACATAAGAGGTATGT
>JAYMTF010002773.1:0-17117 GCA_036897485.1 Pelargonium nanum | reverse complement strand
TTTCAGTTCTGTATAGCGAGTGCTCAAATGATAAATTTTCTGACCTTTTTACGTGAGGCATCGGGGTCCTATTTATAGCTTCGAGTTTTTTACTTGTCGCGGGTGACCTTTGAGTGTCCGGCATCAGGCGATGGGTCGCGGGAGCTTGGTCTCAGTCCTTATCTCTATCTTGTTGGTCCGGTGATCCAACAGGGCTAGAGTCAGGACTGGAAGTTGTATGTCTCGTCCTTGGGCGAGATCGACGACGTTCGGCATCGAATAATGTTCATGGTTGTTCCCGCGCACGGACTTGGTAGAGTGATATTCTCTCTCACAAAACATGTTCGGACTGATAAAAATAGCGAGCGGACGCGAACGCATAAAAACAGGGTCGGACGTCAAAACGCACGGTACCATGCGCGTGGCATCTGTGCGCATAGAACCGTGTGCATGGACCCGTGCACATGGATCCGTGCGCGTGGATCCATGGATCCGCACGTGCCATACTCGTGATGCCTTCGGGTCACTCCGGGCTCTTTCTCGGGTCATTCGAACTTTTCTCAGCCCGTATTTGACTTCCTTTTACAATCGAGCGAGTCACGTGTCGCCTGATTATTGGTCTATCCAATCTCGATTTTTTTGCCGAATCACTGCCCAATCTGTTTTCTTTTATTTTAAAGGACAAAACACCTCTAAAAATGAATTTTAGTAGGGCTGATTTTGGATTCTTATGATTGTAAAAGTGGATCAAATTGAAGAATTTCGTTTTGCTGGTTATTATTCAAAGTACAGCTTGGATGTGCTACTTTTTTTATTACACAACTTTGGCTAAAGCAATGCATTAGAAGTTTGTCATCTTGTTCCCGGACCACACCCCTAGAAGCGCTTATTGCATCGAGTAACATCCTAGTGTCCTTGTAAAATAGGGAACCTTAAAGGTGACCGAAAAGACGGGGCCGTTGAAGGTTTCCCATGATGTAGGGAGCCTTGGAGGCTATGTGGTCCTTTGGGATATTGAACGCTTCTTTTAGAGGTTATGTACATTGAGGATAGGTGTGAGACTCCCTCTTATAGTAAGATGGTTTGTATTGGAGACTAAGTACTGAGAATAGTTGGGGTGATCTCCTTGTAATTTGTAGCCTAATATGAATACAAAGTGCAAAATGTTTTTTCTTAGAGGTGAAAGAGCTTATCTTGGTAGCTTTATGGACCTCATGATGTTCTTGCTTTCATGAATGGAGAGCGTGCAGGCGTCAAACATTTTGGTTGTAAGATAGACCAAGATCGAGAGAAGATGGGATGTGGAGACACTACTGGGCCGCAACATGGTCCCTCAATGTCACAACACATGAGGTTGAGCATAGATTTCAAAGAGTGAGAATGAACATAGATTTTCTCGTGCGAGGTTGAACATTTTCGACAGAGAATGTCGCAACACGACCTTCAAAGCCGCAACATGATATGTTGAGCATGGATATTGGGGGGCTCCTCTTGGATAAGTATAAAAACCTTAGAGACCTCGTTGGAGGATGAGATTAACCATTTTCAGGATGCATTTTGCGGCATGACCTTTCAATACTACATCATAATGAATGAGCTTGAATTTTGTTAAGCTATCCTCACTCAAGATTTGTCATTTTTTGGAGGTGGCGTGTCGCGACATGAGAAGGTAAACATGCATTTTGTTGGGGATTATGTTAAGTGGTCATGTTGACCATTGTTGGAGATTATTTTGACCATATTTTTGAACCAAAATAAAATTAAAATTGACAACGTTACAATTTAATTTGCACTACAATATTATTTTAACTTCACCTTTTATAGTATGTATATATTAAATTGCGCAGACGGATCAGGCCGTCCGCAATTTCAAAATGGTATCCGTATTTTGCTAATATATTTGACGGGTTGAATTCGGGTGGCCCATCTCCGCAGCAGATGGGCGGTTCGACGCTCAATTTGCTATTAAAGATAAAGAGTGCAAAGGCATCAACAGTTCCAGGCGTAGACGGCGCGTGGGCATTACTCTACTCATACTGCTCAATAAAATTATTAGACTGTAATGACAAAACAATATGGTTGATGTCAGTGGGGCCCAACCGATAGAGTCTATTTTTGAATGATACACTTGTGGCCGTCGATGCCTCCGCCATGCCGGAGATCTGACGGTACCGATTTGCAGTCAAAGACTTATGTTGATAGGTCTCTTTGACCACACTGGAAACATGCTATTATTTTAAATAATTACAATTATAATGATTTTCCAAGTTTGACTGGCCTGTCACTTCATTCGAGGCCCTCTTCGTTGAAAATCGAGTGATTCCCTGTGCTTTTACCAATTTGGTCATCGATTCTCCCCCATACTACCCTCTCCTAGTTACTCTAAATGACCAAAACCCCCCTTCAACATCCCATTTTATTTTATTTTTTTGAACCAAAAAAAACAATTGATAGTAAATACCAGACATTATAGTTCAATAAATGTCCCGTTTCAATATATAAAAACATTAACAGTATTTTTTTAGTGTTTATTTTATTCATTTTTACTTTTGTATACCAAATTACAATTTTTGCGAAACAAAATATTAACAAGGTTATATTTAGTATATTGATCTTGTAAAAATGACTAAAAAAATACATCTATGTACGAGAATATGTGAATTCAAATTCTATTGAATCATGTGCGAGCAGGGGGTGTGAAAAAAAACATACTCAAACTGTGTACGATAAATATTTGCAGAAGTGGTAATTCGAGTTTGGGCGGGTTGCAAAGTCTCAACCGAACTTGACTTGAAAAGTTGAGAGTTCATAGAAGTTGAAGGTTGAGTCATCCCGATTAAGTATAAATTTTACATAGAAAATGTGCAAATTCACCAAACCCGACCCACTATTCGTCTAATCTGTCCAAAAAAATTTAGTTGAGCCCATTTTATATAACCCAAAATTGTATATTGTTCAGTTAAATTATAAACTTTCGCATATTTTGTTTCAAATTATCAGCTATACGCCTCTACCAAGATGGATAACATAATTTGTTTATTTTTCAAGGAAAAAGAAAAAGTATCCTCAAGTTTTTAAAAAAACACATCCTCTAAGGACATTTGAGTCATTGCACATCGAAAATAATAGTAACATCCCAAATAGTGAAATGATAAAGAGTGGGGGCAAAAAGGAGAAAAGAAGCAAAAAAATGATGTTATTAAAATTGAAAGGATAAGAAAATAATGATACTCCTAATATTATAATTAAGTCTAGATTTTGGTAGGTTTGACCACTGCTCATTGGGGTTCCATTCTCTCTTTCTCTCTCACTTTCTTTCCCATTTCTCTCACATAATATTATTCTTTTCTCTCTCTCTCATTCACTTCTTTTTCCCATCTGCTTTCTTTGACTTGCTTCACTTTCTTTTTCTCTCTTCATCAAATCCACACAGATTCCTATTTCATTACCATTTCTCTTCACCGCGCGCCCTCCCCACAATTGCTGTTTTCAGGTTCCGTTTCTCTCCTATTTTTCTGATTCTGATTCTCTTTTGCTATTTTGGATTTTTATTTTTAACTTTATCGGAGTTTTATTTTGTTCGGATTATGAATTTTCTGCTCGTATATATATTTTCCGTTTCATATTTGCTTTTTAGCTTGATTTGTGTTTGCTATCGTGATGGGTGTGTGTAGTTATGGCGAGTGATTGGATTTAAAGTGTGTGATTTTTGTTGGGTTGATTTCAATTTTGAAAATTGGGTCGTTTTTGGATCTGGATTTTTTTACCTTTGACATGTTGGTTCTTATTTGGAATCTGAGATCGTAGAGTAGTTGCAATCTGATTGTATGGTGATCGTGATGAATATTTTTCCCAGCTGGCAATGTTGAAGAACTGGGGATTTGGTGATATGGGGAAGATTTGGAATATTTTTTGCACTCCAAAAGATTGATTTTTTAAACAATTCTTATTTTAGAGGAGTAATTTATTGAGTTTTAGGTGGAATACTAGTGCATCACTCACTAACTAACCCACCCAGTAATCAATTCATGCCAAACTTTTGTTTTTGGATTGCCAAAGATTAAGGTTCTGTCTTTCTTCATCTGATATATGAGTGTTTATTTGATTAAGAAGTTGTAATTGTTCTTGCTTCATAGAATTGGTTCCTATTTAAGGATTAGTTCATGTTGCAATCAGTTCACTCGATATAATCATCTTGATGCTACCCGGTCACACTGAGTAGATACATGTATCACCATATGGAATTACATGAATGATGCCGTGCAGGGTTTAATCTTCCCAGAACTGTGCATATTAATTGTCAATATTGGATGTTAGATGGATATACACGACTTGAGCTGCATTACATACCCAAAAAAAATTGGTTACCTAAATAAGTGACTGATGTTCCTCTGCTGCGATTTCATATCATTATATTTACATGTTCTTGTTTGTTGGTTTGTAGCATTAGTTATCTTTTAAGACATCATTGCATATTTATGCTGATGTCCTGTTAATTTTTCTTTGCAGAAAGATTGAAATACTTGCTACATCGTTAAAGCTATTTAGTTTAAGATGGGTTGTTTCACAGTTCTTAAGAGCAAGAAGAAAAAGTATGAGCACACAGCTTCCATGAAACGTGTCACCCCTAAAGAACATACTCCAACCATGCTGCCCGAACCCCAAATCCGAACCCAGTCGCTGCAGTCTGCACCTCCAAGTTTTAGGACTAGAGTTAAACCTGTTCAACCAATTAACAAAGTTTCCAGCAACAGAACACGAGCATTATCTGCTCCATCAAGCCTTGACGCTGCAGAACAAGATGGCCTTACATCAGTTGAATATGATGAACAAGAAGAATCAAAGATCCGGGTTGGATTCTCAAAAAATCAAAGGTCTGAGTTGGATTCACAAAAGCCACCAAGTCCACTACCTCTTCCTCTACCTTCGCCTCAGAATGCTGCTGCACTAAAGACAATGACAAGTTTCAAGTCTGGCACTTCTAGTGGCCCTCTTTTTGCTTCTGGACCACTACCTCTGCCTCCTACAGGAACACTTAGAAACTTTCCGTATGAGGAAGTTGCAAATGCTTGTTTCAATTTCTCTTCCGATCGATGCATGTCAGAAGGTCTTTCTTCGTACATATATAAAGCTTCCTTTGGGGATGATGCTTCGACATCCAAAAGGTTTGACGCCACCGTCACTCGCCTTCACCCATCCTCGCAGGTAATGTAATGATGTCTTCATTTAAGCAATTCAAATCATGCAATTGCAATCTCTCCTTGTAGCATCTTTTACATTATGTTTTTATTTCATTTCCTTTCTTAATTACTTCAGATTCTGAATAATGTTGCAGTAAATTCACCTTGTTTTACTTCTTGCAGGGTTTAAAAGAATTTATAAGTGAGGTCAACACCCTTGCTTCTTTGCAACATCCAAACCTATGTAAATTGCTCGGTTATCATGCACGAGATGGTTCAGATCAAAGAATGTTGGTCTACGAGAGACTTTTTCATGGGAGCTTGGATCGGCTTTTGTATGGAGGATCGGATGGTCCTCCTATTGATTGGAATGCTAGAATGAAAATTGCTTTGTGTGCAGCACAAGGTCTTACTTTCTTGCATGAAGAAGGACCTTTCCAGGTAACATAGCTTCATAATTATCTTTTTGTTTTTCAGTTGAGAGAATTGGTACGATCATACTCGGTTCAAATATGTCTTCTCCTGTGAATTAGGATGGTAATGTCAACTTGTAAATCTGTATATTGAAACTGCTCCATGTGTTTACAGGCTATGTACAGTGAATTCTCAACAGCTAGCATACAGATTGACAAAGACTTTAGTGCAAAGCTTTCAGGATATGGTTGTGTTGGCCAAATACCTGAGACGGAGATTTCAAGCAGTTCAGTTGTAAGTATTAGATTAACAGTATATATGGTTGCATCATTTTGCCCGAGTTTTCAAGTTTAATTTACCTTCCATTTTATTCACTCAGGCTGTGGCGAATCTGTCAGTGGAGACTTTGGAAAGAGGATTGCTCACTCCAAAGAGCAATGTTTGGAGTTTTGGAATTATTCTTCTTGAACTTCTCACTGGTAGGAAGAATCTTGACAGTCGTCATCCCAAGGAAGAGAGAAACTTAGTTAAGTGGAGCCGGCCTTTCCTAGCTGATGATTGTCGACTATCGTTGATCATGGACTCTCAGCTAAAGGGTCGTTTCCCATCCAAAGCAGCCAGGACAGTCGCTGACATTGCTCAAAAATGTCTTCAGAAGGATCCATCTGAAAGACCCACCATGAGAAAAATCGTTGAGCATCTGAAAATCATACAAGACATGAAGTACTCCTGTCGTTTCCCTCTGCAAGAACCAGCGGCGATTTCCTTAAAACAGATGTGTAGATCACCAAGTCTTAACGGGATCATTATGACTCCAGCACCCAGGTTAAGTTACTCACCATCTCCGCCTTCATTAGCTAGACCATCTGTGTCTCCGACAAGACCACTAGCTCTGCCATTGTCTCTTCCTCCACGAGCTTGTTCGTCCACCATCTCTTTGGATGAACTTGAGCGCCAGGAAAGCCGTAGATCATCTTCATCATCAACTGTTCGGAGGCCTAGTGTTGAAGGGTTTTGATTGTTAATATATGCATTTTTTCATTAATTTTTTCTTAAGTGATTCAACACAATATATATAGAAGATAAAGATGTGGCTCTTCCATCATCCCATCCTTTGGAGATGTTAAAATGGAGAGGATGTTGCTTTTGTAGATATGTTTCAAGCCCGGTTATTGGATTTCAGACCTTCCTCTAGTACAGATTGCTTTTTATATAAGAATTTCCTGTTCTTTTTATTTCTTTCTTTTCGACACAGAAGAATCTTAAAAACCTGTAAAGAATTGTCTTTATATTAATGCTTAAACTCGCAAGTCTTGTACATGATTTGTAACATCTGAAAATCAGATTCATGCATATACACCACTCTTCTCAAGCTTAATGAAATCTTGTGTTTATATAATACAGATTTTGAATACAAGTAAAACGACGAGCACCCGCAACTTACTGTAATGTATGGCTAGCTCACTGGAAGATATGCATACATTTGAGTAAATACAAAACTATAACTCACCGATATTGGTATAATATGAGAACTAATTTTGAGGATTGCTTGGAATTTTATCTGTTTCGCAACACTCCTCGGCTCCACTTTTCTGCTCTTCAACCTCATTGTAATTCTCCTGAGGCTGTTCCTCACTCTCTTCTCCGGCTTGTTGTGGCACTTGTGATGCTGAACTTGCTGGCTGCTCACACGCCAAGCTTGTAAGACCATTCTGCTTCAAATATGTCTCTAAAGGAAGAGTTGCTACTTGGAGAAGGCCCATCATGCTCATATGTGTTGGCCCTTGTTGCAATTCTTCTTCCCGGTCAGGCTGAGAATTTAGGTCTATTTGTCCCTTTCCAGCTTCAGACACATTGTTTGAGACATTGTTGCTTTGGCTTTTGGATTCTAGCTCGCTAGCCGACCTCACTTCCCTATCCAAAGAATCAAGCTGCGGTGATACTTGCCCAGAGGCGTTGTCGACATCTGCTTCGTCCTTGGGGCCCCAAGCGTGCTGGTTTTTCTGAGCAATCTCTGCTTCGCGCTCTAATTGACGTTTCTTTTTGCGAATCATGAGGGTTTTGAACCTGCGTTTAACTGTCATGCACACATTGCATGTGCATGTGGGCTTGTGCTTGCCTTTCCCACTAGGAGGCTGGATGCACACAATACATGAGCAGCCAGGACGATGCCTGGGATGTTTGGTGGTAGTTGCGACTGATGCGGTGGTGCCAGGGTCACCCACATTATCTCCAAGGATTGCAGCATTGGCCAAAGCATCCAGGCCGGAAGATTCATGCTCTGGTGTTGGCTTATGGCTGGCAGATATCCTCCGTCTTTTGAATTCTAGAGAGCATTATCACAAACAAATATCAGAAGTATTTAAAGATATAACAGTCAATTAGTGAAATGTACCATTCTCTCGGAAACTGGCATGATTATGAATCAATCAGATGAGAATACTCTTTCCTAGTAGAACAGATAAAGCTGCAGTGATTATATATAAGAAAGAGGATTGGGGGTTGTAAGGAAGATCATAGATGCTGTATCAAACCTTTGTTCAATGTGAGAAGATTTTCCATTTCTCTAGGGTTCAATTCAACAGGAACAGAACATGAAGACCTGAGAACACAAATTCACAATACACTAAATATTTTTCACTTGGGAAGTTTTTGTCCAGCAAAAATAAATAATACAAGAAAATAAAAACTTGTATTAAACAACTATAGTTGACCTGCTTTGGTCCCAAGAATTGTCAACACACGACCACTTCGGGGGAAGAAGAAAATCCACTGGCAACCTTCGCCATTTCATGCAACTATCACATTGAGCCCATTGCTCTTGTACACTGTAAATTGACCTTAGCAAAATTAATTTTCACAGAGGATCAATGAATATACTAAAATAATATGACTTCATATTTAAAATAAGAAAGAAAACTTTAGGGAAGTCTCTTTCCAGACAATTAGTGGTAACATTTATTTGTTGGGGTGCATCTCGTAATTGAGTTTCTGATCAAATAAAATAAAAATAGATCACTTTAAAATGAATGTCATCAGGTTTTGAAAACAGGTTTCTAGAGAATTTGTGTTTCACTCAAGGTCAAGATTTTCCAGATATATTCATTGTATTGTGCTAACTTTACTTACAAGTTACTAAACATAAAGTGTGAAAGGAAGAAAATATAAGAGCGTGGAAATCCTTACCCTGTTGAGCCAACAACAAAAATACTAGTCTTCCCAAAAATTGGAGGTTCCTGTATCAGCAAGTACAAGAAAAACATTGAATAGCTATATCAAACAAGAAACTGAAATATGGAAATTGTATAAAAGAAATTGAAGCCCTCTGGCTAGGATAGCAGTTAGCACAATCATCCTATTTTTACCATTCATTAGTGCATTTCCTACTAAGCATCTCCACATCGTGGAATCTACCCAGAAATAACAGAAGATGAGGTATACAAAAGCAAAAGTTTTTCTTTTATTGGCGGGAAAAGAATAAAGTTGTATATAAGAAAAACCTAGATACACTAAAAGCAAGGTAAAAAAAGTCACTAAGAGAGCAATAAGAACTTTATCAAAATTACTCACTTCATATTCTTCAAATTCATGATCCTCAATTTTGACAATACTAGGCTTGATACTTGGGGGTGGGCGGAGCAAATCCTGTGCCTCTTCCCATGTCAGTTTCAGCTCTAGAACATCTTGGCTATCAATGAGCAACCTCTTACTTTTGGACCCAATATTTCGAGCTCTCTTCCTCTCAGGAACAAGCACTGACGACAGTGACCTGCCCTCGTGCTTTTCTGTTTTATGCCAGCCAATATCACCACCAGTTGAATTCAAGTGTTTGGAAAGTGCATGTAGGTGGGGATCTGTGCTTCCCTTCAGCGACTGGAGAAGGCCAGAGTAACCACTTATTATAGGAAGGTTCTCAAAAACACCCGAAAAGAAAGTTTCACTTGAATGAGGACCATTAGGAATAGCAGATGGTTGGGTGTCCTGTTTATTTGATAACTAATATATCAATATTATATGATCAATTTTGCTAACATGAAACTGACTGCATCTTCTTACCTGCATTGCAACAGAGTTTGATGCTTTCCTAAACCCCATAACAAGTTTACCTTCAGGCTCCATTCGACTAAATGTTACTGCATAAAAATAAAATAAAAGTAAATTATATCAAATGCAAAACCCGTACCTAGCAGTCATAACTCAACAGGTTTGAATTAGTGACTTAATAGGAATTAATGGATCCCTTCAAGCATTATGAAAAAAACATAACTAAGAACATATAAAATCATTATATTAAGTACAGTTATCACTTTAAAGTACCAGTATCTCCAGCTTGCAACTGCATGGACTGTATGCAAGGGGTTACACCCTCCAAAACATACATCCTGCTATTGTTATTTGGCCAGAATCTGAACTGAAAGACCCATTCTTTTCCTTTTATGTCCTGAATCCTTAGAGGAAGCCCCTCTGGTTGAGAAATAGGAGGAAAATATGCCTACATGGTAGTAACTAGGTATTAACATATAGCAAAAGTCCAAAAGTAAAATCTTTAAAGCAATAGTACTGAACAATGAATATGAACTGAAAGAATGAAATAAGTACAACAAGAAACTTACCTCAGCACATGCTTTTGGAAGAACCAAACGGCCAATACGACCAGCATCACTGGCACTGAGAACCTTTTCAAACAATGGAACGATGGTGGAATTCGAACTTGAAGATAGCAAGGTGAAGGAATCACAGTGTTAGCAAACAACTAAATAGCTACCCAATTAACAGTTGTATTGAAACCAACAAAAAGATAGAAGCAATATAATGATGCATACTCTCCAGATATTTGCTGTAGCTCTTGATCGGTAATCCTGGGCCAGTAACGAGGAAGCAACTGACTCCTCCCTCGTCCTTCAGCTGGTGGCCGTGCAACTCGTATTTGTGAAACCAAGTTGGCATTTGCCTCTAAACCACTGGAAAGGGCTGACTTTGGGGGCTTGGGCAAAAGATGGCGAGACCTAGATCCCAGTTGTAATGGAGAAGAGGTCCTGCTACTTTCCCTTTCATCAACAGAAGCACCAGTAAAAGTATTTGAAATAGGAGTGCCTAGAGTAATACTTAAATTTGTCTGGGCCAGTGATTCATACATGTCTTTTGCACCCATAGTTGCTTTACCAACTTCTAGTTTGGCAACTTGAGGGGATACTCTGGATCCTTTATTAAAATTTGAAAAACATGTGCTCCCAATTTCCCCTGCAGAAGGTAAAATATCCTCCTGTTTCATTTTTCCAAATGATCCAGTTGTGTCATCCTTCTGAGATAGAAGCAAGTGTCTCAGTTCAATGCCCTCTGTATTGTTGTCTAATTGTGTTACTTTTATTTTGTCAACTCTAGCTCCATTCAATTGATTGTCCAAAGAAGTCAATTGCTTATCATTGTGAACTTTTGACATGTCAAATCCATTAGGTTTTTCATCACTTGCCATCTGTATGAATATACACTATAAGCATCACAAATTTCCTAACTGTAAGAGCGAACATGTATAAGATATATATATATATATATATATATATTGAACGCATGACATCCTCTATAGAGAGTTAACAACTAATAATAACAAAATCAGTAGTATAATAGTGTCTTAACCAAATATATTCATATTCTCAGATAAATACATTAGTCCCTCGATATTCCCTGTGACCCCAATTACAAGGAAACTGACAAATGAACAGGCAGAAATATAAGCTCCCAGGAATAGTGACAAGGTAGTTAATGTCATCCAAATGCATTATTATTTTGTCAAATCTAACATCTCAAAAAGGGGTTCATTTGCAGATATAAGCAAGGTGTGCCCTAATATGGGCCATAATCGTCTGAATGACTAGTAACTTACCATTATATTTCACATAATAAGGCTGACAAGATGCTAACCACTAACAAACAAAACTTAATAAAATGCATGCATTCAGAGTTTTGAAAGGTAGTAACTTTACAAGAAATGAAATAGTTTAAGTGCAAATGCATTTAAATCAATCTTACTGGTTGAAGTCCTGACTTCATTGCACAGTTTATACAGTTGACACCACCACTATCAAGTAGTGCAAGCAAAGACCTTGAAACAATGCATCCACAGTGGAGTCGCTGTCAATATGAAATTAATTAGACTTTATACCATTGTATAAGATGAGGAATGATGAGGTTGAATGAAGGCAAGGAACCAAACATAATTGAGGCTACTGGCTCACCTTTCCACAAGATGTGCATTCCCTCCAACCAGAGTCCTTTGAATGGAACACGTCACAGAAGATTGATTGATCATATGCCAAACTTTAAAAGGGGAAAAATAACATTAGAATCATGGACCCATAAATGTCATATTTTTCTTCCACAATTCATTAAGTATGGTTTGGGCAAGAACTATAAGATTTGGGATTTTGGAGATTGGGGTCAACTAATGGTCAAGTTGGTCATGCCTAGCTCCCAATAGGATGGCTTTACTAAATTTAGATGAATTAATGATAACACTATTAATCATAATATTTACTATTATTTGTATATCATCAATTAACAGGGATATTAAAGTCTAATGCTACCCCATCATCACTATCAATTTATCATATCTAATTATCCACATTTGCAAGAAAACAACAGAATATACCAGCATCAAAGTCCAATGCATTCAACATACTCATATATATAATCAATTCACGGCCAAGAAAATGAAAAACAAATGATAAGATAATTTTCAAACCAACAAATTAAGTACAACGTAAAATGAAAAACACCTAAATCCAGGTGATTAACAAAAAACAATTGAAGCTAAAAAATCTCCATTAGATTAAACCCGTATTAAATCTCAGAAGAAGAAGAAAAGACCAACGAACCAGCGTCCGTACAAAATTCAAGTTATTGTGCACCGAAATAAACATAGAAGAGGCGTCAACGTACCCGCACTTATCACAGAGAGCGGCGAATTCACCAGATCGCAGAGTCCAACCTTTGCGACACTCGGCGGACGTCGTGGCCGCCCCGCACAGCGCATTCATGCAAGCGCTCGACGCCATTCTCATACACGATTCTGCAAAAGTCCACACGCCCATATCAAATCGAAACATCAACAAAAAGCCCTAACAATTCTCCATCGTGATTTGACCGACGCACCAAGCTCGAAAACCAGAAATCGGTCAAATTACAGAACCAAATCGAGGAACGAGAGCAGAAAATCAAGAGCAACTAACCTGGCAACACTACCAATCTTCAAATCACATCAAAACCATCTCATTCCATCGACGTATTTGGGGTAGAAACTGCTATTCAGTCTCTGTGAAACCTTAGTCTCACCAAGTCCACGATATATAGCAGTTGAGGTTGGATCGAGAAATTGTGAAGAGGAGTGGGGATCAAAGAAGCATAGATTCCGGCGATCGGAGAGTGGAATCGGCGGTGGAGTTGTCGGAGAGAAAGGGCATGTGCATGCAGAGTTGTTAAGAGAGAGAGAGAGAAAGAGAGAGATGGACAAAATGCATGCACGATGATACTTCAAGACTCGGCGAACTCTCCCACCTTTGTCGTCTCTTTCTTTTCCCCACTTACCCTTCTTCTCTTTTTCTTCGGATTTTCTTTTTTTCTTCTGAAATTATAAAATTTTGGCAAAATATGAAAAATAATGTTTCTTAAGCCTTAAATAAGTGTGATCTATGAAAAGAATGTTTGAAAGTGAATGTACTTTTGTCTGTTTTCGTAAATTAGTTGTACACATTATGTATACAATTTTTATGGTAAAAAATCATTTTAACACACAGAAAAAATTAATTGGAACAGAAATTTTTTAATTTTTAAACACTAATATAGTAAGAAAATCATTTTAAAACAATAAAAAAAATCAACAGAACTTTCAAAAAAACATCAACAGAAAAAATTATCACATGTAGGATAGATTATAGTTTTAATTAAGAAAAAAAATTAGTAAAGAGCAAATCCAAATCGTATATTTTTCGTCAGCGATCATCCCTTCTCATTTGATTAATGTATGTCAATATAAAAATAAAATATAGCTAAACTTAGATATGGTTTGAATTGTTGATGTTGATAGTTAGTTGACTTGAGCGGTTTGTAATTTGAAAGCGCTATTTGTTTTAAATTTTGATAATTTTTATTGTTCTCCATTTGTGACGTGAGAAATTAAGTGACATGCTATTTTCTATGTTTTTGTGATTTGAGTTTGAACTTAAACGAATAACAATATTTCATATCACCACTCTTCTGTGATTTTTAGGTTGGAGTGTAAGAAATATTACACATTTGATGTATTGTGATTCGACCATATCATCAATAAAATAATTGATGTGTCGTGTCTTATTGATAATACATAAAAAAATCATTTTAAAAAAACAGGCAAACGACATTTGACACATGTACCACGACCTTCACATCAATGGATCACAATTGTGGGTCAAAAGGCAAAGACTTGGGGGCTCTCTAGCGCTATCACACACTTCATTGAAGGACGTCAAAGTCTCTATGTATTCCAACATGGCCCCTTGGTAAGCTCATGTTATGTGCCTATTACCAGCTTAGATGCACAGATATGCTCTTGTTCTCCTTTAACATCTAACACAAAATACATCACACGACATGGTCGTCCACAATATATGTAATATGATGTCATAGGTTCCCAAATAAGTCGTGTTTAAGCTCTAAACAACTTTATTCACGACACTTTGCGTTAAGTACTCTCAAGTATGTTTTAAACATGGAATTACCCTATGACAATCCATAGAAGATAATGATGGACGACATCGATGGCATTGAGATAAATCTCTTAAGAAACTCATAATGAGATGCTTATGTGCCTTGAACTAGATGGTTACATATTGGCCATGAGCCTTAGGCAATGATTGTAAAACCAACAATTTATATACATGTATGCCTCGGACGAATATTGCAAGGCCAACGGTCAATCCATTCCATGGGCAAATATTGAAGACCAATGACCGCTCCATTTACATGTATAATATATTTTATTTTATTTGTAGCGCAAAAATAAGTTTGAACTAATAATGTAATGTCATATTATGATACACAATTCTCAATATATATGATATACTTACTACACATGTCACACATTGTGATTCCACCAATATATCAATAATATTATTGAGGTGTTATCTCATTAGTTGACTCATCAATATATATATATATAGAGATATATGTTGAGGATGATATAAAAATATCACTCCTACAGTTTTGGAGTTGACATATTCACCAATCAAGATGGTAGAAACGTGATATTGTTTAAAGACTTTTTTTTTTTGTCTTCTCCATGGAAGCTATAATTGTCATCTCTAGTTTTTCGTTAACAAAATTATTTCGAATCTCGAATCATCGTCAGTACTGGCTCATCGTATTCAATCAGTTTGTAGAGCCGCGTTATCGTCTTTGTCTTCACTATGTGAAAATATGTTTAATACGGGTAGATTGACTATTTTCATGTTCCTATGTATTTGAATTATATTTTAGTAGTTTTGTTTGTCTTACACTATTGGGATTTATATATTTTTTTTACGAGTATATGTGTTTTGCTTAGGAGTACTGCTGCACGTTAAATGATTTTGAAGAGAGCAAAAATTGGTCTATTTGTTCCACTATCGGAGTCATTATTTTAACCAACTATATGATGGTTGATCGTTCGTATGAACATTTAAGATATGCGAATCAGGTTACTATGATATTTGACTATATTCTTGGTTTTGTAATTGAGTGTGTAATTCTCTATTAGTTTTAATGGAATTAAAATTTTCTTAAGAACAATAGTGAAAAGTGGAGCTAGAATGAAAGAGTGGATACCAAAAATAACTATATTTGTAATAAATAATTATTCATTAGGATAATGGTAAATGAATCCGACAGGTTACTTCGATCTCTCAAATTCATTTGAACGAGTATATATGAAATTTGAATGATGTATTATTTTCCTTTTGACTTAAATAGCCTAAACAGGGCACATATCACAAATCAAAGGGTTGTTTTCTATTTATTTATTATTATTATAAAATTGTTACAAGAATATGTACAACTCAACACAAATAATGTCATGCCATTTCATGTATATATTGTAGTTTCAAACCAATATACTAATACTTCAAAACCTTTTATTTTTATTATAAACTTGCAACAAATAAAAATAAAACAAATTTCATAAGTATACATTTCAAGACATATTAATAATAATTTGTACTATAATTTTTAAATAACTCACACAACAAATGTGAATTTTAACTAGTAACTTTAACCCGTAAATGTAAATATATGAATCATAAACTATAAATGTAGAGGTTAGCTCTACCATCTTATTTATTTATTTATGAGCAAGTCAAACAAAGAAATTATCCAAATTGTAATCATCATCACTTAGAATTTACTCCACATAGTCATTACTCATTAGATGGCA
The DNA here is from genome assembly GCA_036897485.1 of Pelargonium nanum. Taxonomy (NCBI): domain Eukaryota; kingdom Viridiplantae; phylum Streptophyta; class Magnoliopsida; order Geraniales; family Geraniaceae; genus Pelargonium; species Pelargonium nanum. The sequence continues at coordinate 1,106 of JAYMTF010002773.1, read as the reverse complement.
ATTAGCAAAATCCTCGTGGTCGTGACATAAATAATACACTAATAATACTGTAACATCTAAAATAAAATATAAATATAAAATTGTTGGTACAGCCGAATATATTCCAAAAAGTATAAAATACTGACTCGGGACAGCACCGTAAAATGCGCCACTGAGACGCTTTTCTATCCAATAGCATATCTTCGCATGCCGTAAGGGTCAGAGTACTAAATTACATAAATACCCATTGGACGCCGTTTTTATACTTTTCTACCCCTAAGCTGTGTTATCGTGCACCGTACGATACCGTTTGCTTGGTGTGAGCACGTCCTTTTTGCCGTTGATTTCAGTTTGATCATTTTTAAGGAATCGGAGCTGTTGAGGCTGTGACGTCATATGTAGCGAGTGGTGACGCGAGGCGCTCGGGAAGTGCGGTAGTACCTACCACGCTGATGGAGAAACGCTAACCCACGCGCCGAAGACCAGTGATAATGGGCGGCCACGTCGACAACAGCTGACAGCGGCAGCTAGTGCACACGCGTTCCCACTGCGCCTGCAATTGGATTTAGTCGTTGATTTTAAGCTAAAACTGCAGCCGAATAAGAACAATGTTGCCACGTGTTCCAGGGTTATTATGAGTATAGTTGGAGTTAAATAATCAATTCAAGAATAATAAAGAATCGGAGTCGTAATAATTGTTTGAAGTTGATAATTGATTGCATTTTCACATCTAATCTAACTTTATAGTAGTAGTTAATTGATAATAACGTGTTAAATCTTTGGTGAATAATGATTGTATTTCATAAGACATACCTCCAATTTATCTTCCTTGTAAAGCTAATTCATTTTGAAGGAAAGTAAAGCTAGAAATTAAGTTCACATATTTTTGATTAAGCTATGAGAGTTTTTTCAAAGTTTTCTTAATTTCCTTCACAAAGTTCTCATAAAAATTTAATACTATATTTGTTTTATATAAAAGAATTAGCAAATACTATGGCTAATAAACTATTATACAAGTAAGTGGCTTTTCTCTCTACAGGGGAGCTAACTTAGGGTTTATAGGGTTTTAGGGTCCTAGGATTGGAGCAGCGGCTGGGGTGTTTTAAAGGGTTTCTAAGGGCCTTTCG
>JAYMTF010002772.1:0-17117 GCA_036897485.1 Pelargonium nanum | reverse complement strand
AACATTTGAGATCTGCGAATCAGGTTACTAAGGTAGTTGGTTCTATGTCAGGTCTAATCGTTATCGAGTCTGTAATTGTCTATTGATATTAATGAAATTGATGCTTCCTTAAAAAAAATTCCCTAGAAATATATATATTTAAGGGTATCAAAGTAATATCACATATTTTGACCATTGAGAAACCATTGTTGTGTGGCTAATAATCTTCTATCCCCTAAAAAACTGAAATAACAGAACATGTAATCAATCTTCCCACACTCTTCAAAATCCTCCACTGCAACAGCCACTCCCACTTTTTGGAATCAAAACAGAGAGAGTCACAATTTTCCCGCCAAATCAGATGCTCTGTTCTCTCCAACTTCAGCTTTACCACCCATCGCCTCCACTGACCGTCCCGCTCCGACCCAAATCCCCACTTCGCTCCCTCGCTCTCTCGCCAAACCCTTTTCTCCACCGCAATCGAATCGCCGGGTTTCGACGAATCGTCGCGTGTTCTTCTCCGGATTCGGATTCGCTCCCCGCCGATGACTTCGAGGTCGAACTGGGTCGCCTTTTGGCGCTGCTGCCTGAAGAAATGCGGCGGAGAGTTAGCGAGCACCCGGAGGTTCAACAGCTGATTGAGGTGGTTATGGACTTGGGTCGGAAGCCGCTGGCTCGGTTTCCGACCGGCGATTTCATTTTGTCGGAGTGTCCGATAACGGTTCAGGACATTGAGCATGCTACTTCTCAGGTGAGAATGCTTGTTGCCCACCACCTGTTTGATGAAATGCTTCTGTGATGTGGGTCAGTCTAAATTTTGTAACTTTACTTACCGTTTCGGTCAAGCTACTTTTTTTTAACGAAAACTAGCCTAGTTATGAATGTTCTATTGGTGTGATGCGAACGGATCTAAATTTTGTATCTTTTGTTACGTACCGTTTTGGCCAAGCTAGCTACTTGTTTAACTAAAACTAGTCTTGAATGATTGTTCAATTGGTGTATGAGGTTTGATGTGATGTGGGTTAGTATAAATTTTGTTATCTATTGTTATCATTTTGGTCAAGCTACTTGTTTGACCAAAATGTTCAATTGATGTGTGAGGTTTATGGGATGTGGGCGAATCTAAATTTTGTGTCTTTAGGTTTAGTCAAGCTACTTGTTTGACCAAAATTAGGCTTGCTATGAATGTTGAATACTTGAATTGATGTGTGAGGTGGGGTACTCTAAATTTTGTATCTTTAGTTACCGTTTTGGTCAAGCTACTTGTTTAATCAAAATTAGACTCGTTATGAAAGTTCAACTGATGTGATGTGAGTGACTCTAAATTTTGTGTCTCTAGTTACCGTTTTGGTCAAGCTACTTGTTGGACCAAAATTAGCCTTGCTATGAATGTTCAATGGAATGTCAATGTGAGGTTTGATGTGATGTGGGTGATGTTGAATTTTTTTGTCTTCAATACAATTTTAGCTAAGCTACTTGTGGAACCAAAATTAGCCTTGGTATGAGTGTTCAATTTATGTTGTGGTTTTTGATACTTTAATTGCAGGTTGGTGACTTTGCAATAGATAATCGAGCAGGCATTAGCCGGACATTACACCGGATTAGTGCCATTAGGAATAGAAAGGGCACCATTATTGGTTTAACTTGTCGGGTTGGTCGGGCAATATCAGGAAGTGCTAATTTGCTGAGAGATTTGGTTCAAGATGGGTCTTCTTTGTTGCTCATTGGGCCTCCTGGGGTTGGGAAAACTACTATTATTAGGTCAGTGACTGTTTTGTGAATTAATTTACTGTTTAGGATTTTGTATGGTCATGCATTCTATCAACAAAAACTTCCCAACTTTCTTTTTCATTTATTGCACACTTGCTTATGCTCTAATTGGATTGCAAAATCATGTGTAACATCCTGGTCTCAAGGGCATATGATCACCAAAGGAGTATGGTTGTAGGGACGGTCAAACCATTGGTGTGGGCAATGAATCTTTGAAGACATCATATGAGTTCTGTAGATTCTCTAAATTTGCCCTTTAGAGAGTTCACTGCTACTAAAGTATTGTAGTACTATCATTAAATTTCCTACATGGTGTTCAAATATGCTCTCAAAAGTGCAGCTTATGACTCCAATGAGTGCATTTGTCCACTTATAGTGATAAGCTACTTTTAAATATGTACAGGGAAGTAGCTCGGATGCTCGCTAATGATTGCCAACAACGTGTGATGATTGTTGATACCTCCAATGAGATCGGAGGCGATGGTGATATACCTCATGCAGGAATTGGTAATGCTCGTAGGATGCAAGTTCCCAATAATGACATGCAACATGAGGTATATTAGCAAGAATCTCAATATGGAGTGCCGCACTGAAATAACCATCACTCACTCATTTGTGCCTTCTGATACCTGACGCCTAGGCCTCATCGTCTCATCCATCTTAATTGGTTATGTAAAACTATTTCAGCTTCTTCAAAAAATCTTTTTGTTGACAAGAAGTGTTTTTCTCATCTGTAGTTGGTCATTGGGATATCTCATTTTTCACATAGAATTAATTTTAAAAAGGACTCAATATATTGCCTTCAGTTACTAACTCTAAAATGCTACTTGAATTTGGGTTCATCTGCATCTCTTCATGTTAAGAATGTTTTATTCTGTTGCTCTAATAAGTCGATATATTTAACTGATTTTTCTGGGTTAGCAGTTGTCTGGGCCATTCACATCCTTGAAACCTTTTGTGATTCAGGTATTAATAGAAGCAGTTGAAAACCATATGCCTCAAGTGATTGTAATTGATGAAATTGGCACAAAACTTGAAGCAATGGCTGCAAGTACAATTGCACAACGTGGAATTCAGCTAGTTGCTACTGCTCATGGAATAACTATAGAAAATTTGATAATGAACCCCTCGTTGGAGATGCTTGTCGGAGGAATACAGGTGAGATATTGTCGTGTCATTGTACTAGTTCACTCCCGTTACTTTATATGTAAAATGAGGCTTTCCATGACGGCCTGAAAATAAAACATACTACAAATTGAAGTTGTTGGTCATGAAATTCTTGCAATGATGTCTGACATGCAAAAGGATGCTAAGTGTAGTTTTGTTGCAACGTAAGTCCAAGTTGGGAAATACGTAAACTGCACTCGATCATTTGTATTTCTAAATAAGCCCAAATCCTTCACCAGGGCTTCTTGGTGGAAGGATACACATGAGACTTCCTACTAGAGCTGGCAAATCGGGTTTAGGGTCGGTTTTTTCGTTTTAAAAAGGCCTAACCCAAACCACAAGATAAACGGGTTCATGTGGGTTAGGGTTTTACATTTTAAATGTGAGGCAGTGAGGGTGAGCCCAACTTGTCCCACCTTTTCTAATGACAAAGCCGACCCGATCCGAAATATAATCGGGTCCATTTTATGTGACCCAAACCCACAAAATGCAGGGTCGGGTCCAGATTGCCTGCTCTACTTCCTACATTTGGCTCATGAGGTGTCTATTCCTCTTATAGCATCCATGATCCTACTAAGCTCAAGAAAAATATATAATTTATTTGCTGTTTCTAACATACTTAAATAGCTACAATGATGCATTCACAGAGTGTGACGCTAGGGGATGAAGAGGCGAGCAGGAGGGGAGTCCAAAAGACAGTGCAGGAGAGGAAAGGACCCTCGACATTTGTTTCTGCTGTGGAAATAATTTCAAAGACTGAGTTACGAGTTCATCGCAGCTTGGAAGCAACAGTTGATGCTATTCTTGCTGGTATATTTCATTTTTTATTCTGTTATTTGCTCATCAGTTTTTATAATGGCAAGAGAATACTGGTCAACGTCTCCTTATTGTATCATTTCTTGTTTCTCTTCTATTGACAAAGGTCGACTTCCTAAGGTTGAAGTTCGTAAGATGAACTCTCAGGAAATAGAAGAAGGCACACCAATGGAACCTTTTATTCACGCTTCGTTTGACACAAATAACTATTTAACGATCGATAATGTTCTAGAGATGTCTGATGAAAGAGTTGACAATAATGAATATGCTGCCGAGTTGCCTAACTTGGAAGATGATTCTTCTGAAGTCAGAGCGCCCCTCTACCTGTTTGTATATGGGGTAAGACAACTTCACCTTGGAAAATGCTTGACAAAATTATTGTTCAATTTTGTCTCAACTTACAAGTAAAATGGTTTCTGCTACCAACAATTTTTTTTTGTAGGTCATTTTATATTTGTAGCTTTTAATTTTGAGCTATATGATCAGGACATTGATTAAGATTTCATCATTTAACATGCATATGATGTCTAACCAGTCAATTTCAAAACTGCACTGATAGTATATGACATCAGTGTTAACAATTAGAAGTAGTAACTGCAATGGTTTTTTTATTGATGTGAAGAAGCCATTGCATACAGAAAAGTAATTTATGCGTAAAAAACAATGATACTAGTTAGGGTATAAATGTAAGTTAGATTTGCATTTTTGGTCTACTTTGTCCCAGTGTCAACGTCTGGATTATTGGTTATCAGAAACTATTCTACTTTACGAGTAAGAAGATAAGTTTCTTTAAGATGATCATAGCCAGAAGTAGTTTGAAAATTTTGGTGGTATGGAATTTGAATATGAATCATTTGGTAGCACAGGAAAGAAATTGTCATCCCATTGTTGATTCATGGTGCTGATAATTAGGTAAATCCGTAAATCATACAACTTTCTTATATGGGAGTCTCAATGTTTATTTGTTCTTTCTCCTAGATTCTCTAGCTGTACAGCTCATATAAATTAGGATAAAATTGTATGTAGAGGTGGCAGTTTGTGTCTCAACACGTGACATGACACAAAGTAAGCGTGTTAGGGCTCACCGATTTTGTAATCATGCCATGTTTGTGTTGGAGTAACCAATACATTTATTAGTCGTGTTTGTGTTGAACCTCAAAAACACACATGCATGATGTGTTGTGACACGTAGAACTGGCACAAAACGCACGCTTAGGGGCTATAATAGTAAGTTAACCAAAACAACCTAACTACTCTTATTGTTTATATGACTTTCGCATGCTAGTTAACATATTTATGTTAAATAGGTTAAATTTGTGATATTTAATCATGTTGAGCTGTGTTGTGTCCAGCGTTTTGGGGAATGTCGTGCCAAATGTGGTCTTGTTGTACAGAACGTGTTAGGTCGTGTCGCGTCGACCTGGTCCATGCATTTAACTAAATCATTTAGTTGAGCATGCCGTGTTCGTGTTATGTGTTCATACACATGTTGTGTTCTGTTTTATATATGAACACGAGTATGAAACTTGTGTTTATGTTCAACGCCAAAAACACAGCACGCATGCACAATTTGCCAGCTCTATTTCTAAGGTTAAAAACCTCATATATGATTTGAAATGCTTGTTTTGCAAGTTGATCAATGTCAATTTTCCTTGAATTTGACGATTGACTTGTCTTCTTAGACGTTGAGTTGATCTTGAACGCTGAATATTGTGGATAGTGAATTAAAAATTTATTGGACATCAAACTTACCGTGTGAGAAGTTATTCAGATCCTGGAGGTAAGCGTCGTACAAGGGATCAGACAATTGAAAATAGACGACGATTCCATTCAATTGGCTGATAACATCAATGATGCCAATGCGCTACTTGCTTTACAATCCAAGCTCAAGAAGAATACCCGTCTTCAAGCTGTTGCTAAATCTCAAGGCATTCCCACTTATGTGACGAAGGTATGTAATTAATAGCAATTGCTTTCTAAAATTTGGTTACCGAATATATATCATCAACTCTTTCACCATGGGATTCTCAATATTGTTTCTTTCAGACATGCTCGTTGGTCCAAATAACAAATGCCATAAGGGCGTTAATGAGAGATTATGAAGATGGGTTGATGGATTCTGGGTCAGAAGACGATGAGATGAAATCGCCAGAGAAGGTTGATGCTTTGGAGGTAACTAATTTTCTGCTTTACCGTATGCTTTTGAGGTCATTGACTCTAAAATGAGGCTTTAGAACAGAAAAGAGTCCACCAAACTCTTGTTAATTGATGTAACAAAAAGTTCAACTGAAACTTGACGGTAATTATATTTTGAGTTTTATATGATTTGTATAAGAAAAGCATAATCCAAGAAGAGAAACTAGATAAGTTTTGGAGCGCTAGACTTACTGTCTTGAATGGATGTGCATGATACTTTGGACACATGTTTTAGGACTGTCAAAGTTAGCTTAAGCTTTTGGGTTGGATCAGAGTTTAAGTGTTTAACATGGTATCAGAGATAGCAACCCGTTTATGCTGCCTCCTCCCTGTTAATTCTTGGTCCATGTGCATGGGTCGTTAAGTTGCCCGACCTGCACATGAGAGGGCTTATTAAAGTAAGCTTAAGATTCGGGTTGGTTTTAATCTTAACAAAGCCGAGTTGACTAAGAGGTTACAAGTTCGAGTCCTGCTGCCAACCCTATTATTAAAAAATTGTTAAAATTCCCGCACAAGGCAAGAGAGGAAGACCTGTGCATGGACCACGTGCAAAGCGATAATGAGCTTGCACGCGAGGGAACGTGTTAAGAGTGTAAAATTAAAGTTGATCCATCAACTATCACCTTAATCTTTTGAGTTGAAGTTAAGTTTAACCGGAACAAACACTATTTCTTCGGAGTTCTGAAACATAATGAATTTTTCCTTCTTACAGGAGGCAAGAATAGCCATCGAGCAAGTCGTGATTCCTAAAGGTGAACCTGTCGAGCTACTTCCCAGGCCGCCCAAAATTATGTCACTTCAGAGGGAACTCATTCGAAAATACAAACTACGGTCCGTGAAAGTTGGTTCAGAGTCAAATGTGCATCTCCGGATTCTTCCATTCCAGTCTGGGATCAATGGAGACAAAAACGCCGGTGAAGCAGTTCACACAGATGACGATTCTGATGATTTTTTCAGTGCCGATGATAATACAAATGGCTCACCTTACATTGTGGATAGATTACCACTCCTGCCTGACCAGTTTTAACTAGGATGTGTTGAGCACTTGCATTGCTATATTGTATGGTTCTGATTAAAATTCTTGAGGTGGGAATGGTTTTTTTTGCATAGTTTTTGCATTTGCTTCTGTACTATACAATAAGCATTTGGTATGAAAAGTAAAGAAAAGAAAGTTTATGTTGGTCTAAATTTGTGGATGCTACTGAATGTTCTACTTGAATGTGTACAATTGCTTCACTAGTACGCTTTAGGGTAATGTTTGAATTAGAAATTTTTGTTCAGAATGAGAATCAAGTATGGATAGAGGAATGAGATTCTCGATCGTGTTTGTACTGGGACTTCTTGTTAGTGAAAATAATTTTAGGTTCTTGATTCTCATTCCCGTTCCCGTTCAATTTTTTAATGCAAACGCTATCTAGGAGGGAAATTATTAAGGGCTTGTTAGGCAAAGGTTATCTTTTTTTTTTCTTAATTTTTGAAGAGAGTTATTCATAAACCTTTAAGTAGAGTTGACAAATGGGTCAATGGATCTAGCCAGTACTATCATGTCGGTCCAATAATGGCCCACGGGGTAGAATCAGGTCATGTCCAGCCGGTTGGGCTCAAGTCTAAACGTACCCGGCTAAGAATTGCATGTATGTTTACCGAGTCACATTTTCCTGGTCTGAGCCCATTGGATTAGTGATGACCCGCAATACGTCAGGTTTTTTCACGTGGAGATTGAAAAGGCCTAACTGGACCTGACTAAAAAAATGTGTTGCCCAATGTGACTTGAAAATTGATCAAATCTGTTTATGTGACCTAATCCCATTAAAACGTGAGTCATATTTCAGATACTCACAAATTCATAATCAAATTGTCAGCTCTATTAGTTTAAGTTTTTTAGTTGGCCAACTTAAACTCCACCACTGTAATAAAACAAAACCAACTCTAAGTAGTCATTAATGTCATGAATCATGATTTTGTCTATTACTTGACTTGAGATATATTGAAAACAATTTAGACCTTATGTTTATGGGTATGGAAAAAGGATAGCTCCTCTCCTTTTGTTTATCATTACTTTTCAAATAATTATTTCAAACTAAAAATAAACTTATCTTGAGTTCTTGACAGCTTGAACATCTTTAATTAAACACCAAACAAGTGCAAAAGTCATAAACTATAAGCAAGTTGACATTGACAAATGGAAAGAATTAAAATAGAATTTTAAAAATAACACAACAAAAGTACAAATATATAATGTATAATCTAACAATAACTAGTTGATTGTGAAGGGCCAACTAAATATATTATATAGTTTTGTTTATGGATATCAACTAGTTTTGTGCTGAGATAATAACATGTTTAGTGGCCCAAAAGAATGTTTAATTAGCACAAATCGATCGCATTGTACTATCGACACATTGCTAATTAATCTTATATATTTTTAATTATCATCACAAGCATTAATCATAAGGTTTAATAGTGCATTTGTTGGAGCACTTAAAATAAACTACAAAGATTAACAAAGTCAAACCCTTTTCAAATCAAGGTTGGCTCTTAGGTTTAAGCCTTTTGTCTTTCTATTTTTCTTTGTTCATTGTAAAATATTACTATTACATGTGTCAAATGTCATTCCATAAAAGTTATCACTTGTAGATTCATGATGTCAATCTTATCTCTAAGGTTATGTTAAATGTTATTACTTTTTATGCGCATCACATTTTAAAAATATTGAAATTTAATATGGTATCAAGATATGTTTAAGTTTGAATCATGACCTGATTGCACAACATTTTATACACTCCATCCCACATGCATATATAAGTTCTTGTCATCCCGTACCAATTTTGATGTCAACCGATTTTTTTTCTCAAAAAGAAATTTATTATGTATCATTCATAGTATTATTATGGCTCACTCTGTTCTCTACACTTATATATTTTTATTTTTATTTTCAATTTTTCTTTAAAATTTATACCTTAATTTAAATGGTTTTTCAGTCCATACTTTCTTGAAAAAATTATCTGGTCCAGTCCAGTTTTGGACCAATGCCCAATGGATCATGTGTCGAGTCCACGATATAAAGCTAGCACGTGGGGAAGAGCGATTAAAGTGGTAGTGATATAAATATTCTCACATTAGAAAACAAAACAAAAATTGCATGTATAAAAGTACAAATTTACTTATAAGATTGACTTTCAACATGAAATTTAAACGACTCATGTAACTGAAACCAACATTATTTGAAAAATAAGTTAGTAGTTGTAAACTCTTTCTATGGTTGTGTTTATTGAAGATCGAACTCCAAAATTTTTCTTACATCTCAAACTGCGTTACTAACTAAGCCACAACTTATTGATATTGATAATTTACTTCTATTTACTCTACATATATTCTAATGTTTGTGGGTTCCATTTCCATAATATTGAAAAGAAGCTTTTGATGTAGTGGTAAATGTAAAACCAACAAAAGTAGAAGATTGAAATGGAAAATAAAGCTAAACAACTTTTATTTTTCCTTAGTGGATTGATGGCCATGAACTATTGATAATTATATATTATAATATATCTTACTAATTCAAAGCATTACCAATTTTGTCATCTTTTGGTCTATCAATTAGTAACAATTTCATCTACATAATGTGCTAATCTTTGCACCACATACATTTTAAATTAACTTGGACAAAAATACTTCTACACTATTTCTTAGAATTTTGATTGAAGATAATATTGTTTAGGTGCACACTAGTTATATATATAGAAGTAATTGTTTAAATTTTAGAAAGTAAATTTCAACTTTTGCACTCACTTGTATATCACATTTTTAGATAGTACAACACTCTTATATTGTCTTTATTTGTTATTTTCTTATTATCATTAGAGGTGATAGTTTTCTTGAAGGTGAGGTGATAGTTTTTTGAAGGGAAAATGCAAGTATTTCTCATTAAACCATAAAAAGTCAAGATAGCCTACAAAGCGAAGAAAACAAAAAGAAATCTAGCCAACAAATACCAACTAAATAAAACAGAAACATAAAAATAACTAGATCAAAGTAACCAAGATGTGGAAAACCACTTGAAGGAACCTGCCCATATAGAACAAGCTCTAAAAACAAATCAAGAGCCCTAGAAAACTCTTCCCCCCTATTTGCCTAGGCGCGAACCCCGTTACCATCACCGAGACCAAATGAGCCAGACCGAAAATACAGGCAACCTTCCGTAACAGGTGAGGTGATAGTTAATAAGTGATATTATTTTTATATATCCTCAAGTCTTTATTTGGAGTATTGAAAGTGCTTGTCTACAATAAATTTTATTCAAAAATATTTCAAAACAGTCCTCTAAGTATCCATTTTATTATAAATTGGTATTCAAATTACCTTTGTTCTAATTTAGACTTTTTAATATCTATCTCGTTCAAATTTAGTCTTTTAATTATACCATTTTGCTCAAATTTGTTTCATCAAATATCCGTTAAATGTGGTTCGTTATAAATTTTTTTATAAAATAAATTGAATAATTATGACGACACAACTCTGTTATGAAATTTGAGTCCGTGAAAATTTATATGTCATCATCTAATTAACTGGTCATTAAACTTATACAAATAACTAAAAAGAAAAAGAAAAACTATGTACGTAAATTATATTCAACAAACATCTGGCAAAATGAACTGAAATAGAACAAAATAATCAAATTAAAATAAAACTCGAATTAGGTGTCAATTTAAAACAAAATAAACCAATGGTAATGGCGCAGTTGGCAACACAAGTTGTGTGAGTGGGAAGAGCGCTTGGGTTTGATCCCCGCTCAACACACACATGGGGAGAGGTGAAGATTTTAACTATGAACGAACTTTAAATGTGGATTAGTTTGAGTATGATAAAACGGCTTAAAGATGTCAACCGCGAGTGTGCGAGGTCCCACTCAAAAACCCTATGCTATTAACCGGAAAAAAAAACAAAATAAATTCTAAAGAACCTTCTTGTAACATTTTCCATATTGATTTTGTATAACAAATGGTTGAGAAAAGTAGTTATTTACCTCATAGGCTCACACAATTTCAGTGCCCATTCTCATCAATAATTTGCTGAACCCTTTTGGCATGAAATTAAATTTGTCTTTTCCTCAAATATCAAATATTATTACCAACTATTGTTAGGTATTGTAACTTCTAAATTTTGGTAAGATACGATTTGAACTTGTTAGGAATAGGAACTTTCACTTTTTGCTACTTTTTGAATCCAAACAGTTTGGATTCTGTTTATTAATCTAGCCAACCTTTCATGTCCTCTTAGTTAATGCAACATTTGTGACAAAAACAAGTGTCAAATGACGCAGAAATTCGACTTATAATAATCTGCATATTTACTTATGCTAACGGCTATAGAGCTGACACATTAGCCAACAGTTTGGGTGCTTATTGATTGTAGCCTACAAGCCGGAACTTATTTTGCAAGTAAATTAAAATAGGTCACGTGTCAAAATCGGGCCTAATTCGAGTTTAATTTAAAAAAAAAAACAAAATACGAGTAAATATGGAGCTAAAATAAGGTTGTTTCCTTGTGACCTCAAGGTCACGAGTTCATATAAGAGAGACCAACCTCTATGTCAAAGTAGAGATGAGGTTGCGCGGTTGTGCCTATATATGACTCTCATTTTTGAGCTAGAGCTAACAATGCACGTTTTAGGTAATGTTTGAAAATGCTCAACTGAAACTAATACATAAGAGATGCAGTTGTGAGTTACAATGTGTGGAGTTTCCCAATCCCACCCACAATTTTCTCTTGAAATATTTACCTGATCTTACCTGAAAACATCATTAATTGGGTCTGTTTTATTAAGCTCGAAAAAATGTGGGTCAGATTTTAGGTGTTGCAAATTCATGTCTAAATTATCAATTTTGTCTTAAACTCAAAACTTGGATCAAAATATTTGGGAACTCAAAGCCCAACCCGCATATTTTGCTACTTCAAGTTGTATAAAATAAACATAATTTTTTTAGGATCGAGTTTAATTTCCGAGAGAAAAATATAAATTGGGTGATGGGGCAATTCATGCTAAACCCATTCATTTTTAATGTAAAACTCACCACTCACAGATTTTGCAATTCAAATGAAATAATTTAAATTTAAAACATAAATTGTCACATATATCAATTAAACCTCGTAAAAGTGGGAGCCTCGTGCAATGGGCCGCCACCTTTTTATCTTGTTAGATAATCGGTTATACCATAAGTCTAGATTATTAGGATAGATTATATCAGGAAAGAAAGTTGACCAAATATGTATGTATATTTAATTTACATGTACTATAAAATAAGTATTGTTGTTTTTGAGTGGATTCATAGGACCCATTAGCACAAAAGTTGATGATGGAATATATTTATAGAAGGTACTAGTCACACATGCCTAGCTTTCTTCACTTTCTTACCATAGTTTTTGTGTATCATTGGGCAACACAAGGTGGTGCTTATCTTTAATTTGCAGCACTTACAAGCCTTGAGAGAATTGTATATTTCAAAAATGAACAACTTTTTGCAACAAAGGACCATATAATAGTTTTCATTACTTCTAGTTTGGTGTATACTATTGAGGTCACCAAATTTGTAATGGAATCCGGTAGATAGATAAATCACATTTTGCCACCAAACTCGATTCTCTTACTTTACAGAAGTCGGGACATAAAAGAGAACACGCGTTATATGAAATTTAGTAAGTACTCATTTAAATCTCTACCAGTTGATTTCTTGCACGTCTTCTCACGTGTAGTCTGGTATGATTGTCTGGTCAGAATAAGATACCATATATTATACAGTTTTGGAGGTGTCAAGAATTTGAATTTGTGAGTTTTAAGTTAGTCATGCTCTAACACCACGTTAAAAGACCAACTCAGCTACAAGTTCAACCTGATAAATGAGATCATGACATCACAACCACGGGTGTGGGCGTGTTCATATGTGATACACGACCAATTTTGAAGGGGTCCTACTTATCCACCGGCACGATGATCTCATGGTAGATCCAAAATATAATGTAGCGTCACATATAATTCGAGAACCCTAGATTGAATAGGCTAATATATATGAGGAAAAACTAGAGGAGGATAGAATTAGATACATAGGATAAGCTAAGGTTGTTGATATCTTTTCCCATGTATCCACATTTATGGAGAGGAGCTAGTGAAATGCTAAAGTGGGTTTTGCTCCAATTATTGAGGCTCACATTGGAGTACAACCAGAAGAACAATGAGAAGCTGAAAAAAAGGGTAGGGTTTGTTTTCTAGTCATAGAAAATAACAAAGTGGGTAGTAGAAGCAGACAGGCCTAATTCAAAAAAGAATGGAGGCTAGAGATTCATTGGTTTATAGGCATTGAAAAGGGAAGAGAAAAAGAAGAAGTAGACAATGGACATGACTCTTGAACATTTCTCAATCTCTCTTCTTGCCCAAAAGTCCCAATAATGAGAGTTAGTTCCACTGGCTTTACAAAACATCACCTGGTGCATAAAGCCAACTTCACTTGACTAGACACTAAGCTTTCCTCTTTTAGCACTTTATCTGATCAAACTAATTAGGTGTCAAGAGGATTTTCTTGATATAGAAAGGGGGGCCTGGTGGTATCTTTAGGTGCAAGTAAACCAGAACACATAGTTGAAGAAAGAATTTGGGAGAGATCATCATTCTAGTTATGAAAGTGTAGAAAGGTCACTACACTTATAACTACACCTTGTGAGTCAAGCGATCTAAGGCGCTTTGGATCGTCTCCGAAATCTCAGTTTCGAGTCTTTCAGCTGATGTTGGTATCGCCAATAGAAAAAGGGGGGCGAGCTGAAAATTTGAGCTATATATAACTGTAACTTGACGTGAATTTAAGTTGTTGGCGTTCAACTTAATTAATTGTGTTCGTGTCGTGTTCCTATCGACTATCCCAACTTGTTAAGTTAAACGTGTCGTGTTCGTGTCAAACCGCTTGACCATGAAAGGGTCACAAATGGGTTGTGTAACTCACTTAAGGATATATAATTTTTAATTTTGTAGACATATCTCGTTGAAAATTAACCATATAAACCACCGCGACCAGAAGGGAATAGCATAAAAAAATGCTAAGCTTAACTCCTACTCCAAAAGTTTGAACTAATAGGTGAAGAGTTTAACTTATATATATATGAAATGACAACAAACTTCACATTTTTATTTCACAAAGAAACGAAAACTAGAACTAATAAGATGAACAAATGGACATAATTAGTTGTATGGCATACGTTTGATAATTTAAAGTGAAATAAAGTGCAAAAATGTTATTTATCGGTTTCATAATTATCTTTCAACTGATTTATAAGAATAAACCACATTTTCTGCTTGTACACATCTATGAACACTAAAATAATTGAATTTAACTACGGCTAAAATTTATATCGTTAAACGGTTCAGCCGGTGCAGAAAGATCCAACTCATAAACTAAGCATAAAAACAAAAAAAGTCACTAAAAAGACTATATGTGAGAGCAACCACATGGCACTCTTTAGGACAAAAGCCACCTCAGTTGGTGAGTGAGAGCATCATGAGGCAATAGAACTATTTTATTACTTCCATTCTTCTTCTTTTTTGTTCTCTCTAATGTGTCACATTCAACTTAGATTATTACATGGAAAATACATTTGGAAATCCAAAATCCCATCCACCCAATAAAAACTATATCTGGTTTGACCTCAAAATTATTTTATTGTCACATTACAAAATGCTGGCCAATTTAGTACTATATATATACATCCACCATTGTACCAAGTCCCAAACACTTCTAGTTTTCAAGAATTGCACTAAGAATATACAATGTCTAGCTTGAGATTTTGGTTGTGCACAATCCTCCTTTTGCTTCTATTTTCTTGCTCCGAAGCCCGACCCGTTGGCATTGCACCATTGCAACGACATAGCGCGCAAGCATTGATGAACACGGCGAAGGAGGTGTTGAAGGAAAGTCTCCGGCGACAAATGCTGAGCGGGAAGCGATTGAAACCAAACCGGCTAAGTCCCGGAGGACCAGACCCGCGCCACCATTGATGGATATGTAGCCATTTGTATACACTCTCTAGGAGGTCTCTGAGGCACACAATTGGTACTATTTTGGTATTTTGAGAGTAAAAACATAGCATGTGTATTGGGAATATGTATTTATTTTTCTTCTATTGATTACATCTTCTTCTTTTGTGTTATAAGCTTTATAGGGTCTAATTAACCTTGCATCCTTTTGAGCAAGATGTAACTATTGCCATTTATGAGTAATAAAAATGTTTATTTCTCAAGAGTTTAGCATATGATGTATTATAGGAAGCCTTTAAATAGTGTTATCCTATCATTTTTATGCAAATCCCATTATGTGGTGCTCCATTAAGACTTGAAATTGATAGTAGGATAAGCAATTCTTTTCCACAACATTTTATGTATATGGTGGGAAAAATAATATCAAGACCTGATCTTTTTGTCCTTGAACTATCAGAAACCGACCAAAATGATTCTCGACAATAACTATTTTTCTTAATGTCGTGACGTCAACATAATTGGCAAACAAACTTATGGAAAGCTAATGTCATGGACCAGTTTAGCCAGTTTTCAATAGTTTGAAGGACCAAATTGATCGAATAATAGATTAGATATCATTTTGATAATTTGACATTTAAGGTGGGGATATCCCATTGGACTCATGAATGAATCAAATGCTTCTGTTTGGAGATTAGGGAATTGAGTGGTTTGTGGATACTATTTTGAACCCAAAAATAACCTAAAAATTACACAATCTACCCTAATAATACAGCAATGTAGATGCCTAGAGAGTATAGAGGTTGAGGATCTGAGTAGGCTTGTCCGTAGACAAGACCAAATGGGTTGTTGAGACAGTTGTGTGAGGTGATTGTTTAGTGGGTTTTGGTACAATGTGATGTGAACTGTTCAGTGTATATAGTGGAAACATCACTTGATTAGATATTTCATGGATAATATAGGACTGTCAAGTTCTGAAATAAGTTACAATTTTGATGTCCAATATGTGTGGTTCCCCTGTTTTTGATTTTGTATGTGACGAGCAGTGTGTTCATCAGTTCATGTACATGCTAATTGAAGTTGATGAGTAAGATTTACATGTATGTGTAAACTCTTCCATCGTTTGAAAAATGATAGCTATATTTTTCTGTTATCATCTTCGTCTGATGATGGAAGCTTTGAATCATTTGCCTCCGCACTATCCAAATTCTAGACCTATCAATTTGGGCTCGAACTTACAAACACTTGAGAATCAGTCAACATTTTTGTAGATACAAGTTTCATAAATAGAATCAGTTAATTTTCAGGTCGGGTTGGACAAACTCACACATTTTCTATATACATCCCATTGCATGACTTATGACCCGCCACCCACACAGACATGTACCTCTTGTGGGTCGAGTATGGGATAAATCTTTTCAACCCGAATTTTGAAGAAAAAACAATCAACTTTAAACTAGAATTGACAGCTCTACATGCATATGATCAGGAATTACACAACAATAAATCGATAGAGTTTGGACGCGATATATACAAGTCGATTCTAATACAATGCTCTTAGAGGCAACAAGATGGCCTCCACCATCTTTTGCTCCCCACCCTTGACATAATTTGTTTTTGGGTAACATGTGAGGGCATTTTGACCTTTGATAATTTTGGAATTCCATGCACCTTTCGGCTACCATATTATTAGGATTGATAATTGAATTGATTAATCTTTGGAGTGTGTAGTGTGTGTCTATAATTTATGTGACCCTTTTGAAAGAAAAAGAATGTGATATTTGGAGAATTGTACTTGGGCTAAAATTTGAGGCTCCACTCAAGGCCATTTTGTGGGTGATTGATAAAGAAAGTACTTTTCAAAGAATACTATTGATGACCAAAGTTTAGGATCAGTCCAACCACAATTTTTTTGTGCTTCATGATCTATCTTGCAAAAAAATTGTGATGACATGGTTTTTTGAATTAGAAGTGGAATTGCATGTGGATCCTACTTACTCTTTTTTTTTTAAGGGTAAACGCTAGTACTTCTCATTAAGCCATAAGATGCCAAAAATGCTTACAAGACAGAAGAAACAGAAAGGAAACTAACCAACTAATACGAACTAAGAAAAACAGAAATTCAAAGATGGCGAAAGCCAAGGAACCATGATGCGGAAAATCACTTGAAGGAGAC
>JAYMTF010002771.1:0-17118 GCA_036897485.1 Pelargonium nanum | reverse complement strand
AAAAAAAAAAAAAAAAAAATCCTAAAACCCTGTCTCTGTCCAAAGCTACACCATTGAAGCACCCACAACAATGCCTCAACTCTCTTCTCGTCTCCGTCTCCTCTTCTCTTCTCCTCTCAAGCTTAAACCTTTCTCTTTCCCTCTCCTCTCCAGACCTCAAACCCTCCGTCACTTCACTGCTCTAGCCTCAAACCCAAAACGACCCATTAACGCCCAAAACCGTCCTCCAATTCGCAGAACCAACAGTCCTCTTCTGGGTCGGAGAAAAATCAGTTCCATTACAGAGACTAAAGATAAAGGAGCGGCCATGGAAGGCGTCGAGTCTGATGGGTTCAACAGGAGGAGAGCAGAGGGTAGAGATAAGAGTGATAGGCCCAAGAAGACGCTCAAGCTGAGAGAGAGTAGGAGCCGTGCAAATACGAATTCGATATCGTATGTGCAGGTATTTTGGCTTCTGGCTTTCTGGGTTTGTTTGATTTGTTGCTAATTGAACTGGGTTTTGCTCAATTTGGTTAATTGGTGTTGCTGCAATTGCTTGTTGATTGACCAAGAACCTGTTTTTGGTTGTTTCTGTTACTGTCTATGTTGCATAGACACGGGTATGAGATATGGGACACCACGATATGCGAAGAATACGTTCAATAATAGTAAATGATAATTTATATTCTCTGTTTTTGTTCATATAAATTACATCAATTCATACTCGTCAATGTGTTTTAGAGTGTCAAGCTCGTTCAATCAGTTCATTTTTAGAAGAAAACGGGGATATGTGAAGTGTTAGACACATTTTCTCTTTAAAAACATTATTAAAAATTGGAGGACAAGTATCCTAAGAGTGTCCGAGTGTCCAAGTGTCGGATACGTATCGGACACGGGTACGTTGAGAAGATGAGAGTGTCCGTGCATCATTGGTTACTGGTGCTTCTGAGACTCCTTATCCAGTTCTGAGGTTTTGATCGTATGCAATTATGCATAGATAGTATGCAATTATGCATAGATAGTTATATAGTTATTTGATTTGAAGTTGTAGTTGATTCAGCTCATGGGAGACAGTTTAAAGCTCAACAGAAAAAAAAAAAATCAACTTTATGGATATTCATAGGATTAATGTGACTAATGGTACACAAACTTTAGCTTGATACTCAATTTAGTACATGACACCTCAAAAAAGAAAAACAGTTTAGCACATCAACTTTTAATTTATACCCAATTTGGTAAATGCCGTCAAACTGCAACAGTCCAAAGTTCGTGTACCAAATTGTGAACGGGTGTGTTGGTGGGTTTGTTCAACTTTTAGATTTGTCTTATGTTATTGAATTATGTATTTGGTGCTCTACAGATACTAGGGACTGGAATGGATACTCAGGATACGTTGCCTTCAGTGTTGCTCTTCTTTGAGACGAAGAGATTCATATTTAATGTTGGAGAGGTAAGTGTTATGGAGGAAGTTGCTAACTCCAACTCCAACTGAGTCCTTCATGGTTAATTTGTGGTATGAGAGTTTTTGTTTTCCTTTGTATTGTTTTTATGCATATGTTACACTCATTTTGAGTGCTCCTCTCTCTTTATGTCGCCTATTCCTTCTCAATGAAAGATGTTTTGGCATTATTTTATGAAATTGAATTATTCATCAATTAAGAGCCTCACTTCGCACTCTATAGTCATCATATTTAAACTTCAATGTTCATAGTGCTATATTTGATCGTTTGTAGTTAGATGTTTTACAAGTTTGATCTGGGATATGTTTCTTCTAAAACCTTTTTGATGAACTTTGAAAATTTATTCTTTTGGTGTTTAATTTATTACAGGGACTTCAACGATTCTGCACAGAGCATGGGATTAAGCTATCAAAGGTACTTGGATAACTGTGAACTGTCCTTTTCCGTTCTTTATGAATAGTTTTTGTGTTTTCTTCCTAATTTGTTTTAGGTGGTTTTCCTTGTAATGGGAATAAATAAATGCTGACAACTCCATTCATTTCTCCAGGTAGATCATATATTCCTCTCTCGTGTTTGCTCAGAGACTACTGGTGGAGTTCCAGGTTCGTCACTTGATTTAATAGCAATGGACAAATAAATTTTTGTTTTACCTCAACACTTTTACCAAAATCAAGGTAAAGTGCAACTAGATTTTATATCTTAGATCTTAGTATAATCCCCTAAATTCACAGTTGTTACTTTGTCTTGCAGGTTTGTTTTTGACTTTGGCGGGCATGGGGGATGAAGGCTTGTCAGTGAGTACTATATTGAATTACTTAATTGCATGCGCTTTTATTAATTGATTAATCCTAGTGCAAAGGTGGTTAGCAACTCTACCATGTATCATTTTAAGATGCAGTCTCTACTATTTTGAAGGTCAACCTGTGGGGTCCATCTGATCTCAAGTATCTTGTTAATGCAATGAGCACCTTCATCCCAAATGCTGCCATGGTTCACACCCGGAGCTTCGGACCAGATCCTAGTTCAAATGCAGTTCCCGATCCAATTAAGCTTCCAGAGCCCATTGTCCTCATTGAAGACGAGCATGTCAAAATATCAGCTATTCTCCTACAGCCAAGGTGCTCAGGAGGGTCTCCGATCTTGAATGAAGGAGCCATTTTAGAGAGTTCTTTAGAGAAGGGCCGTCTAAAAGAAAGGATGGATCAATTTTCACAATATAATGCTTCAAACAAGAAAGCTTGGCCAGCGGAAAAGCCTGGTGATATGTCTGTTATTTATGTTTGTGAATTGCCTGAAGTTAAGGGAAAATTTCATCCTGAAAGAGCCATGGCTCTTGGTGTGAGACCCGGGCCAAAATATAAAAAATTACAACATGGGAATTCAGTTGAGTCAGATCAACAAGATATCATGGTGGGTCTCAATAGCAATGAATCAAAATCTGTTACCTTTTTCTCTTTTCTTTACTTTTAATGTATCTGAAGTCTCTTTTGCCATTTATTTTAATACATGACACGATTCCTTGTTGCCTAGGTTCATCCAAGCGATGTAATGGACCCTTCTCTTCCTGGTCCCATCGTTTTTCTTGTTGACTGCCCTACCGAGTCTCATGTGCAAGAATTATTGTCCATGCAATCTCTTAATCATTATTATGTAGATGACCTACAGAATCCAACAGACGGCGCTAAATCTGTAAGTTGCGTCATTCATTTAAGCCCTGCGCCTATTGTAAGCAGTCCCAACTATCAGAAGTGGATGGCAGGATTTGGTTCAGCCCAACATATTATGGCAGGACATGAAATGTGAATCCCTTCCCTACACGTATTGTTAACTTACCTTTGATAATTGATATTTTCTATCAGCTTACTCATTGATATATGCAGGAAGAATGCGAAGATTCCAATCCTAAATTCCAGTGCAAGAATTGCTACACGACTTAACTACTTGTGCCCTCAATTCTTTCCCTATCCGGGTTTTTGGTCTCATCAGCTCCTTAACTACTCAGCACCAGAGCCAACTGCTTTAAGTGAGGTTTGTTACATCTTCAGATACCAATGCTTATGATAGTGTTTTTTGGGATTGGCTATGGTTGAAAATGTACCCAAGCTAACAAAGTAGTTGATTTGGTTTCATTTTATAGGTTCCTGTTTCAGAGCTCACTGAAAGCATTTCAGCTGAAAATTTACTGAAGGTATGAAAAGCTGGTTTACATGGTAGTATTCAATACTAACTCTGTCCTAGAATGAGTGTCTTGGTTTTTATTTTGAGAAAAATCAAGGAGAAGTTAGTTACTGTTGTACATTTTTTCTTGTAATCCTATAACATGTGTTGTAGCAAACTCAAGAGATACTAACTAACTTATTATAGGGATACTAACTAACTTATTTTGGGACAAAAATACAAGGAAAACATGACGCTTTTTTGGGACAGGGGGAACATCAAATAATACATCCTCTCATTGATTGCCTTGTCACTGAATATCATATACACACCGGCTGTACTTTGTCAATATTGTTTTGACGCTTTTATTTGGTTGCTCCCGGCTCTATATTCCAATATATGCTGAATTTGTGTAAGCAGACCTCCCGGCTCTAATGGAGGACTGCTTTGTCTTATTTAATAGACCTTTACTTTTTTTTTTCCGCTTAATGCGTGATACAAATTGGTTTTGGATTCTAATTTCTTTCATTTGTACAGTTCACTTTGCGCCCTTATGCTCAACTAGGATTGGACAGATCTTGTGTTCCAAGTTTGATGACTTCCTCAGACATCACTAATGAGTTACTTTCAGAAATTCCAGAGATTGAAGATGCTGCCCAAGATATTGGCCGGTTTTGGAATGAGTCGGGAAAAAGGAACGAAAAGACGACATCAATGCAAGATAACAATGTCTTTATGGAAGAGCCTTGGTTGAATGAGAGTACACTTCCTAGCTGTTTAGAGAATATCAAGAGAGATGACTTAGAGATCGTTTTTCTGGGTACCGGTTCTTCCGAACCATCTAAATACAGGAATGTTACTTCTATCTATATCAATCTTTTTGCAAAAGGTGGTATACTCTTAGATTGTGGGGAAGGAACCCTCGGACAGCTCAAAAGAAGGTATAGCATCAATTCTTGAGTCTTTATAGCATAGTTAAGAGCATTTTTCGCTTCTGATACGGCATTTTTTTCCTTTGTGATTATGATTTGTTTTGGTTGATGTGCTTTGGGAGCAGATATGGTGTCGAAGATGCAGACGACGCCGTGAGAAATTTAAGGTGTATATGGATTTCTCATATACATGCCGATCATCACACCGGTATAACCAGAATACTAGCTTTAAGACGTGATTTGTTAAAGGATGTCCCTCACGAACCGTTGCTTGTTGTGGCACCAAGGATGCTAAAAAGATTTTTAGATGGATATCAAGCACTCGAAGATCTTGATATGGAGTTCCTTGATTGCAGGCACACTACATTAGCTTCATTAGATGCTTTCGAAAGTAGTATTGAATCGAACAAAGATAACTCCTCTCCGGGAAATAGTTTTGAAGACAAAAACAATAAAAATACCTTAGATTCTACGTTGTTTGCTAGAGGAGCCCCAATGCAGAGCTATTGGAAGATACCGCTTAGTCCAGTTGACAGAGCTGCATTTTCACTTCTAAAGAGGTTGAAGAAAGAGCTTGGTGAAGCAGGCATCGAGTCCTTGGTAAGCTTTCCTGTTGTGCACTGTCCACAGGCATATGGCGTTATCCTCAAGGCATCCGAGAGACTCAACAGTGTCAGCAAAGTAATACCGGGGTGGAAGGTTGTGTACTCAGGCGACACAAGGCCCTGCCCGGCAGTGATAGAAGCATCTCGAGACGCGACAGTTCTAATTCATGAGGTGCGTGATAACTGATAACTGATAACTTTGTTTTTTCATTAGTTAACCACTACTATAATTTAGACACAAAGAGATTTTACAGAACTGTCCTGTTTGCTGGTTGGATTGATGTTAAAACGTTCTGTGAATGAATAATAGTTACTTGTAAATAGCTGAAACTTAGCTACGTGTAATGAAATAACCATGGACTTGTGAAGATTAAGGTGGCGTTAGGATCAGAAGTTTTGAAATGAGAATGAGAATCAAGAATGGTAATGTGATTCTCATTCCAAAATCATTTTCACGACCAAAAGGTCGTAATCCAAGAGAATCTCATTCTTGATTCTCATTCCTGAACAGAAATTCTAACCGAATTCATTGTTTTTATTTATTTATCAATACTAGACATGATCTGAGTTCATAGTCAACCTAGCTTGAAGACGATTTGTATGTCTTGATTTAGAAAGTTCGTGTTTTTACTTGTTCAAGAACATAGAAAACTAGAGAAAGGCTAGAAAAGCAAACAACGATAAACGTTCGTTCTCTTTCATTGTTGCAGGCAACCTTTGAGGACGCCTTGATGGACGAAGCAATAGCAAGAAACCACAGCACGACAAAGGAAGCCATAGAAGTCGGGTCCTCTGCAGGTGCATATCGCATCATTCTTACACATTTCAGCCAGCGATACCCAAAAGTCCCCATTCTTGAAGAGACGCAGATGCAGAGAACATGCATTGCCTTCGACATGATGAGTGTCAACGTAGCGGATTTGCCCGTGATTCCCAAGCTTTTTCCACACATCAAGCTTCTCTTCAAAAACGAGATGATAGTCGAGGAGCCAGAGGATGTGGATGCTGCAAGCGTAGCAGCTTGACATTTATACGAAGATTATGATATTACCGTGCTGTTTTCATTGCAGATGATTGATTTTTGTCACGACCTTTGATCGTCCGAGGATAGGATAGGAAAGGAAATATTCATGTTCTTGATTCATACATATAGATATGGTGTTCCTGTTTTAGGATACATTTGAATTCAAATGTGAACCATTCTTTAGAGTCTTTTGGTCAATTGTATAATTGCTAATTTTCATCAATGTATAATGTTTTTAGTTTGAACTAGTAGAGAAATTTACCAAATATATTTTAAATTAGTCTCTGTATTGTCCATTTTGTTTCCGTTTAGTTCTTGAATTTAAGGATTTTGACGAAACTTGAATAAACTAAAGTTCAAACAAATAAATTGCATTTTCAAGAGATATTTTTGAAAAATGTGGAAAACAAATTGATATATTTATATATTTAAATAATTATATTATCATCATTTGTACTTTATAAATAAAAAATTATTTTACTGAAAAAACAATTACACTTTTAATACTAAAAATAATTTACACAATAAAAAATTAATACACGATTGCCACGAGCTTCTCGTTCTCTGTTTCGGCACGTGGGAGAATCTGTGATCGTGCGCACTAAGCGTACGTTAAGCCTTCAACAATCACCCGTCGGTGACTCACCCGCAGCTGAAGCTGACTTGTTGTTTGGTTCCTTTCTTCTTCTTCGTCTTCACGTTGCCATAGATTTCTTCTCTCTCTATACAATTTTTCTCTCTCTAAAAGCCCTAATTCGAGCTCTTCAATCCGTAAACCAATCAAATTTCTCGTCAATTGTTACAAATTTTGTCTCGCGTCGAATCAGATCAATGCTCATTGCGGTTGGATCAATCGGCGAATCTATAATTAATTTGTTGTTTTTTTTGGATTGATCCGAGGTTTTGTAGCTATCGGATTGCGTTTGATTATAGTTCTAGGGTTTTCGGATTGGATTGAATTGGTTTGGAGCTTGGAATTTGTTTTTTTTGGGATATGGATTCGAGTAGAAGAGCCGTGGAATCGTATTGGAGATCGCGGATGGTCGATGCGGTGACCTCCGACGAAGACAAGGTCGCGCCGGTTTACAAATTGGAGGAGATTTGTGAGCTGTTGCGATCTTCTCATGTTAGTATTGTGAAGGAGGTCTCGGAGTTCATATTGAAGCGGCTTGAGCATAAGAGCCCCATTGTTAAGCAGAAGGTATTGGTTGCTTCTGTTATTTATGCTGTTGTTGCCTTCAAATTGATATGATTGCTTGCTTTGAATGTTGTATGTTTAGAATTGCATTTTCTTGGGAAAATTGTGTTTGGGAAGATATGAAATGTTTGTATCTATGTGTATAGTTTGTGTTTTGTCTATGCAATCAAAACTTGCTGTATTGATATCATGAAATCTTAGCTATGACCACCGAGCGTGTGGATCAAATGGTAGGGGTTGTTCTAGTTTAATTTGAGGTCTCGAGTTGGGAATGCTGCTCTTGTGGTTCTCCATGGGTTGAATTTGGATTAGTCGGAACCAATGTGGTAAACTCAGTACGTAGAGCTTTGCAAGCTCAAATATCTTTAGCTATGGTAGCAGTAGTTTTTGGAATGCCTATGTGTTAAAACTCGGTAGGGAGCGATTTCCCATTTCTCGCTCTTGTGTTCCTGCCCAACTCGAATTTAGATTAGTTGGCACCCAAGCAAATGGTATACAAAAAAAAATATCTTAGATATGGTTGTAGTAGTTTTTGGAATGCAGATTTGTTAAAACTCGGTAGGGAGAGATTTCCCGATTTCCTGCTCTTGTGGTCCTGCCCAATTCGAATTTGGATTGGTTGGCACCCAATGTGATGATTAGACACCAAATGGCACCCGATGTGTTAAAACTCAATAGGGAGAGCTTTGTCGCTCTTGTGTTCCTCCCCAGTTCGCATTTGGATTAGTCGGCATCCAATGTGGTGATCAGACACCAAATAGTTTACAAATACAAAATGTAAAAAAGAAATTAGCTATGGTTGCAGTAGTTTCTAAAATTGCTGTTTAATGGCCCTTGTTTTGTACAATTGTGTTAAATGAGTAAATCATCTTTTATGCTTCCTAATTTCTTCATATTTTGCTATATTGGCTATTTGGATTGGTGCATAGTACATTGGAAAAGATGAATAGTTTTCAGAATTATGGTAGAAGTGCTAATCTGAAATATAGACTGGTATGCATTGATGGTCATATGCTCGAATTTTGTGCAGGCTTTGAGACTGATCAAATATGCAGTAGTAAAGTCGGGTGTAGAGTTCAGGAGGGAAATGCAAAGACACTCAGTGGCTATACGGCAGTTATTTCACTACAAGGGGCAGTTGCATCCTCTGAAGGGGGATGCACTTGACAAAGCTGTGCGAGACACGGCTCAGGAGGCTATCTCTGCTATTTTTTCTGCTGAGGATTATAAGCCAGCTCCTGCGGAAGATCTCAACAAAAGAATAGAAGGGTTTGGGAGTACAAATTACAAAATGCCATCAGAAGATAAGAAGTCATTTCTAAGTGGGGTAGTTGACCTCGGAAGTGCATCTATCAAGCAGGGATTTAGTAACTTTACACAAGGCCATTCAGTCAAAAAGAATGATAATGGAAGTTACAAGGGTCCAAATCTTCGGCGGTCATTGACTACTGAAATTGATCACCAAGATAGATATGAACCTGTTAATGAAAATACAGGTAGCTATGGGATCTCCAAGAATGTTGCAAGTGAACCTTGGAGCCAGGAATCTAGAGCAAATAAGACAGAAACAACCAATGGGGGCACAAGTTCAAGTTTCACTGAGAGCAAGACTCGCGAGGAGAGATTGTTGGATACAATTGTGACATCTGGTGGCGTGCGCCTGCAACCAACTCGAGATGCCATTCAGGTTTTTCTAGTGGAGGCTGCTAAGTTGGATGCTGTGGCATTAAGTCTGGCACTTGAATCAAAGCTCCAAGCTCCAATGTGGCAGGCATGTTTTATAATATAATCCCACTTGCACTGGTTCTAGTTTTATTTATATCTCGTCTCCGTGTCACAATATTACTGCGATTATGATCACACTTTTATGATTTGTTGTGTGCATATCAACCACGTTTCTAAATTTTTCATGGGGTTTTTTGGCTTCCAGGTTCGAATGAAAGCTGCTTGTGTTCTTGAGTCAATGTTGAGGAAAAAGGATGATGAACATTTTTCGATTGTGGCTTCTTACTTCAGTGAAAACATAGATGTCGTGGTGAGATGTTCTGAGTCTCCGCAAGCTTCTTTGAGGGAGAAGGCTAACAAGGTAACTCATTAAAGATTTGCATAGCTCTTTTATTTGCATGCTAGTTCCTTACATTTTTATTCCAAAAGAGTGACAACAAGCATCAAATCCGTGTAATTTTGTGATGGGATAATATGGATTTTCTGTTTTATTATGATTTCAATTAAACCATTGGGTGATCCTTACCTGGCTTCACAGGTTAGTAAGTCATTTAATAATATCAAGGTATGGTAAATAAGATTCCGTGATATAAAAAAAGTGCAATATTTTTATGGATGAGGGACATTGGTTATATTCATCTTACACATGAATAATTCCATTACAATATAGTTTCTCTTAAAGAAACTTCTTGAAATTGCAATTACGACAATAATAAAGAGCACCAGAAATATAATATGGCTCTTCTATTGAACATCATCTACATTTTAGTACTTTTAGACCTTTTTTTTTTTGGGTAAGGAAATTATGTTGTGACATTTATTTTGTGTAGAGTTTAAGTGATTTGTTTCGATGATATATCTTATCATCGAAACACACCACATGGAGGTTCCGAATGCCATTCTAATTGACTTACCCACGTGCCATCACTACCACATGCACCCATTTTTTCCTCCAATTATATCTTACTATTATATGGAGGTTCTGAATGCCATTCTAATTGACTTTTGGTGGACAGATTTTAAGCCTTCTAGATGCAGAGCAAGCTAATGGCTCAGTGAGCAATCCAGAAAAGCCTGTGAATGTCAGTGGTAATACTGTTCAGTTACCCGACTTAATAGACACTGGTGGTTCAGATGACTACAGTGGAACAGATGAATCAGTGACGATGCAGGGCGATCAGAACATTGCTAATCTGAAAACACCACCAACCCCTCTAATTGATGATTTGTTTGGAGATAGTGTTGCTACTACTTTGGGCACTGACGAGCAGAAAAATGATGACGACCCTTTTGCAGATGTGTCATTTCATGCTAGTGGCGGAGGTAGAGAACATGCAGATGATCTCTTTGCTGGAATGACTGTTGACAAACATGGTGTGGAGAACAATCATATATCTACAAATAAAAGTGGACCTGAACTATTTGATATGTTTGGGTCTAATTCTGGACCGCCCCAAGAACAAGTAACTCTTAAAAATGATGTTAACGACTTCATGGCTGGTTTGGCTATTAATGAAAACGCCTCAAAGATGCAGAATGGAACTTCTACTGGGGCACTATCTGAAACAATCTTTGCAGATTCTAGTGCCAATCTCAACCACCAGGTTCCAAACAACGGTTTGAATGGTGGTATACTTGGTTCTCAGGTTGCTGGGATTAATGCAAATGTTTTGCCATATAATATTCCTCCTGGGATGATGTTCAATCCTGTGTTTCCGACTCAACCTATAAATTACAGCAACATGGCAACTTTCTTAGCTCAACAGCAACTACTGGCGACAATGTCTAACCTCCAACAGTTGGGGAATCTAAACAATCAAAATGGCGGTATGAGTCATGTCTCTGAAACTAATGGAGGATATGCTTCAGCTCTTCCTGATATTTTCCAATTGAACCTTGTGAGTCAACCCCCCAGTTCAGGGATAAACAATACAAAGAAAGAGGATACTAAAGCATTCGACTTCATTTCTGTAAGTTCTACTTGACCTTTCCTTTTTTACGACAAATTTCAGGAATGAACGTCATATACCTGTTCTGGAAGTGCTTTTTGTTTTGTTGCAATCTCAAAGTTAGTTTATATATGCACTAGCTAAGTGAGTTCTAAAGAATACGTATTAGATAGACTATTTAGTTAAACAATGCATTTGACCTGTGAGTAACGGAAATATCAGAAAATTAGCAAATGAGTAATAACCCCTTGGAATTTTTTATATTCATTTATATTTTATCCTCTCTGTATGGTCTTAGAAAGGCTATTCTTCAAATGCATTTGAAAATTATACTCCTTCTGTCACATAATAAGTGTTTAGGTTTTCATTTTGAGAAAAATGAAGGAAAAGTTAGTGGTGTACATTTCCTCTTATATTCTTGTGAACATTTGTTGTAACAAACTCAAAGGATATTAAGTAACATATTATATGGATATTGTTGGTAATTTATGCATAACTAATTTCCTTTGATGACACTTATTTTGGGATAAAAATGCAAGAGAAACATGAATACATATTTTGAAACGGAGGGAGTATGATTACTTATATTTTGGTGAGTAACCTATTAATAGCTAATGATTGGATTTTTATATGCGAATGAAATCATGTCTTTTTTTTTGTCAGTATATTAGGAACTATCATTCTTATTTTCATCCCACTTCCTTTCCCAAATGGATGTATCCTTCTCATAAGAGAGACAATATTGATTGTAAATAGACACAAAAATCATATTCTCATTACCGTACCCATAACATATAATTCGAACCCTAACTAAGATATTTGATATATTAGAGTTTGACATTTTGTTGTCTCTTGTCTTCAGCTAATAAAAAAGTTCTAATTTCCAACTTGAATCCTTGACTGCCTTGTAGGACCATCTTGCTTTGGCTCGTGATCCAAAGAGGGTGGCATAAATCCGACAGCTTTTTCACCATGGATGGCCTCCTCGGCGCCAAATGAAAGGTATGTGTCACCACTTGCCAGTTATGAATTGTGTTCCCATGAAAACTGCAGATTTCTGAACTGAACAGAAGGTGAAAATGCTTGTAGACTGTTTAAGATGCAACAAGAGTGGTACTATTAGCTTTTTGTTAGCTTTTTTGAGTCTGTAACGTAGACTTGTATTGGAAATAGAGTGTTTCCTCGTCCTCTTTTACCTTTACTTAAATATTTCCCCATATTTTTTGTGTGCTTCCTTCCATGAGAAATGCCGAGTGGTTCATGTATTTGGACAAAGAAGTCAATAATAAAAGAAGCATGTTTCGTTATATTTTCAGTAACAACTATTACTTTTCTGCGGATGATTACTTTGAGTTGAAGTTGGTCTATATATTTGCATCTGAGTAGTAGTTTCGAACTTTTGGCATTTTCGGCTCTTAGAAGCATTCTCAAGAAAGATACACTGAAGAAAAGTTAGCAGTTATGCTGGATTCATTGTAGTTTCAGCAATTTAGAGTCCAGACAGTGCAACTAGAGCTGACCGTTCATGTCGTAACACAATACAAAATCAGTGTTTGGGTTTTCACATGTTGGGCCTCCCAAACACATGCACACAGACGATTAATTAGTCGTGTGTGTAACATGTACGACACGCTCTATCTGACAATCCTATCAAATGGTGAAAATTTGACTAAATATAGATGACGGTCTTAGAGAGGTGATATGTAGACACGTCTTCGACGCCAGGTCCACATGTCACTTTATGAGAGACCAATTTCAGTATGAACTTTCATGTACCATCAACTAAATATCAAATGTTAGGGTTCAAATTTCACTTGGTCCCTCGAGGTCTCAGGTTCGAGCCTCAGTGTTCGTACGCTTGCTTGCTGATAAAAAAACTCAGGAAAATAGAAACAGAAAATTATGCATTACACAGAGGTAGAGAAAACAAGTTTAATTTCTGGATGTACTCAGTTTCCATTTGTGTTGAAATAAGATTACATCTCCAAGAGCAAAACAGAAAGCTAAAAGACCTAATGAGGAATATACAATTTTTGTTGATTGACAATATCTATATGCATTACATGTATGGTGGGATGGGCTATTTTGTATCATCCTAAGCCAGTTGAAGAACCCTACCATTTTTCGCCTTTCGGTTTCATATTTCTGTAAGACCAAAAAAATGTATATCTCGAAACTTTAAATTGCCAGGAGTTTCTTCTATAAACTGTTCTCGTGATAAGTAGTACCTCACAAACTCGAATCTATGTGTCACGTCTCTACTCTGGTTGGACGATGTCAAGGAATGTCATCTGATATCAACCTATGCGTTCGGGGGTGCTGAATTACGACTAGAATCTTGTCTTTCGAGCTTTCATTAGGGCAACGCGGAGTTGGCTGTAAAAACGTAAAATGATGTTTAGTGTAGTGAGCAAATATATAGTTGAAGAAACTATGGAATACTTAAATGACTTTGAGTTATGAGCTTAAACTACTTACCACCCCAATGTGCCACTCGTAGCGACTAAAATCTTTGAAAGTTGCCGCGTCCATTTCCTACAATAACACAACTCAATAAGGTCATGAAAGTTACCACAGTAATCTACAACTTTTATAAAAGGAGTGGCGTGTTTCGTGAACTTTTGGGTTTTGGTTTATAAGATTCAATTCTAACTTCCTATGCTGGTCTTGGCGTGCGATTGATAAGGCCAAAAATGGCATATAAATGCATTTGGTTTGCAAGCGGGATTGGAGCCCCTAAGAAGTCTTGTGTATTTGTTATCGATGAACACGAAAACTACTGCAAGTTTCATTCATTTCTTCAAATCCTAAATTAGGGCTTTATAGCGAATGAGATATGAAATCTTAAATGACTTTGCGGAATACTAAAACACTTAAAACATAGTGCGGATAATAATTTGAAGAGACTTGTATGAATGCAGTATCTTCAAATTATTTTAAAAAGCCACCGAGTCGCACGCCTCAGTGGTTTTTTAAAACACTGTTCTTCAAACTACTAAGCAAGACATATATAAAAAAAAAGAAAAAACTACTAAGCAAGAACTTTTCATCAATGTTCAGATGTGAGAATTAACTTACTATACTGTAGATGGGAGGCACCATTGTCTCCCCTTCAGACTTAACTGTGGGCATAACAGTGAAGCGTGGAGCAAAGTCTTGTGACCGAAAAGTCCACCTACATGACAGCAAGACAACAAGAATTAAACCAATGTATTAAAGTTTCCCGTATAGTTCAAGTATGATGTATAAGTCTATAAAACCATCGAGAACTACAGCATTGCAGTGGAGGGCACATTCTCAGGATGGTGCAATTTAACGAATCTGTACATACCCAATATATAGAAAGATGCAAAACTGGGCCCATTCTCGGATTAACAACCGAAGCCAGTAGTTTTCGGACGAGCCATCCATGTTAATGTATATCTGAAATCATAACGCTTATTTATCTCAAAGACTCATCCTCCAAGTACTAAAATATTCAAAACAGTAACTACAATCCGTACGAAAATATTCATACCACGGTTTCTGCCAAGGCGACTATCTGCATTGCGGCCTGAAATTTCCTGTATAGCGAAAAAGATATGATATCAAACTATTTTCACAAAAGGCGATAACATGATCGAGAAATACCATAGTTGAACAACACATACTTGAACATGATATACTTCGTATACACCGCATCATGCATTGTATGAACGTTTTCATCTTCTATGTAAGTCAATTGTTCCCGTAATAGTAATAGGTTCTGGGAAATGTGGTGGAAAATCACGGAGAACGAAATAAAATAATTAAGCAGCAGAAGAACCTGAGTCACAGGAAGATCATGAATTAGAATAGGACTAGTTGGTACGTAGTTAACGCTAATGCCTTAGTCAATGAACTCACGGTGAAGTACGGTACAGAAGCCCGGTAACCAACAAGAGTCAGGTAAAAAGCGCATCCAAGAGCAGCTGTAGTACGACACTCCTTGATGGAAAGCCGCTCACACATGATGCAGTAACCATGAGAAATGAGCAAAAAGGACACAAACGAAGCTGTTTGGAATAGCACTCCTGTTACGTACACCCCGAACGACATCCAGAGTGAGCATATCTGGGAATGAAAACATGAATACCTGCAAGAACAATTCCTCGGAACTCATCAAACAGTTAATGCAACAAATAAATGAAAGCTAAGGCATTTTGGAGGCATAGAAACACAAACGCATGTACCTAACTTCTGTGTACCACAACAATGCAACCTCGTATAATAGACCATAATTTCGTACAAAAAATGTGAACTAGTATCCTCGTAAGCTTACTCTGAATTGCCTTGTAACTTGAAGCGAGTTTCTAGCTCATTTAAAAGCGTTTCATCAATAATGCAATCTTTGCTTCAAAGTTTCTGAGGGTGCTAGTGTCTTGCCATGATTAGTGATTGCGAAAGTTTTGCAACTTTTAAATTCATGAAAAACAAGACGTGCATTATTAAATGTCTCTGCATGACCATTGATACCCGTTCCAACCTCTCCCAAAGACATTATAGGTAGTGTTTCGATTAAATTTTTTTGAATAGGAACAGGATGAAATTCTTACTCCAAAGCCATTCTCATGACCCAAACGTCCTAATAGAAACATGATGAATTGTAATCTCATTCTCTTTCCGATTCTTGATTCCCAAATGTGAACAAAAATTCTAATCCAAATGCTACCTATACATTTCCTTCTCTATCATACATTATTTCAATGCGTGCACAAAGTAGTAGCTATGTGCCATAAATGGTCTAGAAGATTATTCATCTCGAACCAGTAAGCAACAACAGAGCAATCAATACAGAAAAGGTGTGTACTAATGTGCATACTAATGATTAGTGAAGGGCATAAAGTTACAAAACCAAGCGTACAACTAAATTTTTGTTTTCACCGAACTGATATACAATCTACATTTCATAATCATCACTATCACTATACGTACCAGAAGAGGAACGATAGAGTAAGTTGCAAAGCTTTGATCATCGGAACCATTGCAAGCGTCCATTGCAACTTATTTGTCTGCTCACATAGACCAAAAATACAACACAACATCAATCACAAGAACCTATCAGTAGCTCCAAATTCCAACAGAAGTTTAAAATTTTAGCATGATACACAAGCAAGTCAACACAACCCAAATTCATGAATCATACATCAAAACATAGGATAAAATTTTCTCAGAAACCAATCATCATCAAACACAAAACAACCAAAAAAATACTGAACTTCAAAAAATTGCTAACTATAGTTGATTCAAAGCTCCAATTCTCTCAACTCAAATTCAAAGCTCCCATTTTTTTCCTACCCACAAATTTACCAAACAGAAACCCACGAATCAAAAACTCGAAAATCAAACAATTCACTTCACTTTCCGAGCCAAAATCAAAACTTGAGAGAGGGGTTGCAAAAACAAAAAAACCTGAAAATGGCCGTTTTTGTAGGTGTTGAAGGTCCAGGAGCAAGCAGAGACGAACCAAATGGACAAGAAGGTCAAGTAGAGAGAAGGTAGAGGCCGAAACGACTCGTCGACTCCGATACGAAACGCACCAGCAGTGTCCGATACGTCCATTTCCCAGAAAAAGATCGATCTTTAAAGCTTTTTCAGTTTTTTCAGAGAGTTTCAGTTGCATTTATGGTCTCAGCTTCTATGGGTTTTAGGCTAATAAACTGTGAAATTACCATTTTGCCCTTTTTGCTCCATTAACAACTCCAAAATATATAGAAATGTTTTCATGTTTTCATTTTTGTTAAATCAATTTTTTGTTTTTGCTTCTAGAAAAGTTTAAGAAAAGAAGAAGTTATTTGTTGGAGACACATGCTAATTGAAAAAATCTTATCTTGGGCCAAAAATTTAGGATCAAATTCCTAAATTCTTTCTTTGATATTTGTTTCATTTTTGATGGATATTGTAATATAATTAGAAAATTACTTCATATCATTAGCATTTGTTATGTGTTATATATATATATATATATAGAGGAAGGGTAGGCTAAGCCAATTAATTTTTGGTTTAGGCTAAGCCATTAATGAGGTGGTGACACCTCATTAAAATTTTCGGATCCGGGCGGGTCGCTCCGC